>LR552802.1:0-137610 GCA_900536415.3 Caenorhabditis sp. 38 MB-2015
AATGAATTTTTTTGGTAATTTTCATGTGACATAGATTTTTGGATGTTGATCAACATCGTTTTCATCAAATTTGCCAAGTTTCAGCCATTTTTTTTGGTAAAAGCTGAGTATAAAACACGCTATTGGATGACGGAATTTTTTCACCGAAGATTTTTTGAGAGGAGTTTTTGACATGGAATCACATGAGGGTGTTAACGGACTTTTTGAAAGGAGACTGTTGGGATCGTAGACCCATAAAGTTACTAATTGTTTAGATCAAATATCTATATTTGAACTACCCCCATTTTCACCGCTATATTTACTATTTTTGTGTTGTTCACATTCCCTATATAAACCCGCTCCCCGCTAATTGTAATCAGTTTTGCTAATACCCCCATTTGGGTTAATAAAGTTGTGTTCCATCTACCTCGTTAAACCGACACAACTACAACAACTGGCAATCAGGGACCTACGTCATCTGATACAGTTTTTTATGCTGATCAACATCCTGTACCTAACTTTTTTTCACCTCCGCGCGGAAAGCTGGAAATTGAGCTCAAAGTTTGCTCTGAAAAATTGAAATATCTCTTCGAATGTGTATGTTTTCAGTAGAATGAATTTACTAAAGGGTTCTCGAACATGAAAATAACACTGGGAACATTCATTTCTCACAAAAACCTGACAAAGTGCAACAAAAACAGTGAAAAATCATAAAATTCACTGTAATTTTGGGTGAAAACATTTTTGAAATTTCCGTTTTTTCCAGTAAATTTAGCTCATTTTGCATTTTCCTCATGTTCTAGCTCATATTTTTCATTTTTTCCTGGTTTTTCGGAAAACTTTCAGTGTATACTTCAAGGCTGGAAATTGGGTACTATGGATTCCGTTTCACAAAAATGGAAAACAGGATATTGATCGGCGTCCAAAAACCTATCGAATGGTATAAATCGCGCATCCGACTCTTCACTGGTCCCGCGCATTGCTATCTTCTCCACTCAAGGAAGGCGGAGCCTCCTATCGTTTCTCCAAAACCCAAGAGGTCATTCAAACCAGCAGCCGACATTATCCTTGTTTTGCTACCCGTTATGTTTTGTGTGTTTCTCTGGCGTCTCTTAAGCGTCTAGCTGACTTTTTTTGCGCGCGAAAATCGTTTTTTGTTTTGCGTCTTTTCCTAGCTATGTTTTCTTGTCATTTATGTTCATCAATATTTTCGTTTCTTGTTACTTGTTATTTTTTCCCTTCAAGAATTATCGATTTTTGCAGAAATACACCTCAAAATGGACCAAAATCCTCAAGAATTGATGCAAAAGTGTGGTGAAATGATCGGATCTCTTCAAAGTTTCCCCACCGTATTTGCCAATCTTGGCGAAATTGGAAAAACGACGAAAATTATGTTCGAGACATTTATGACAGCTGACAGAAGTCAAAGTTTAGATTTTGGAGATGCTCTTTCATTTGTTGCTGGGGAAATCGAAAAATGTGGGGATGTGATTCAGAAATGTACAACTGTGATGAGGAACTATGCGGAGAACGTTCAAGAAACTGTAAACCGACCAGGTAAGTATCCTCTTTATAGGGTACAGGATGTACCGACGTTTTACGGGTTTCGCCGAACACCATGTTTATAGAGAAATGTGTTGATTCATCGCAAAAAATTGATATCGATTTTCAAAGTTGCTTCGACGCCGTAAAATTACCGCGCTTGCATGGTGTTTGCACACAAAAAACACACAACTTGACGCAAATGTTCACATACCGTACTTCAAACGAATTGTTTTGTTATCAATGGAGCGAACAAGCTTGTTTTGAAAATACGAAATTATTTTTTTGATTTTGGCTGGATTAAAAAGGGCTGAACTCACAAAAAATGACATACATACAACAAGAATTTGAAGAATTTTTATGCACTTTTCAGCCCTAAAAATTACACTGAAAACATTTAACAGCTTCATTTTAAAGTTTCAGGGCTTTTTTTGATTACTTTGAGATTATGCTCCAGCAAAGTTTGGAGCCAAAACTTGCGCATCAGAGTCTAGATACCTTTTCAAGGTCTTTTCAAATTTAACCTGATTCAGAAAACTTCTACTCCATCCCAGCTCCAGAATCAGAATCCAATACACCATCTCATTTTTTTCAGAGTTCATCGAGCTCAAAAAAATTAGAGATGCCAAACATCCGGATGTTAAATGCTCAAATGAAATTGAGATGGCGTTGTTTAGAAGATCGAAAAAGCCAAAAGAAACTACTTCGAGAATTCCAATGATTGTGAGTTTGCATATCAATAAATTTTCAAAAAAAAAATTTTTTCAGAAAACTGCCAAGAAGCGAAAATAAGATAATGTAATAGCTGTATGAAAATGATGTGTGTTTTTTTCTAGTTTTTATTAAAAAGTTATCACTTATATTGTTAGTGAATAAAATAAGCGGAAAGTTGATTGATAACACGCGCTCTACTGTTACTCATATATGAAGAAACACTTCAACAAAAAAGTGACAACAGAATCAAAATTCATTATATATATAACAAGTATCAATATATTCTTCATATATTATGCAGGAGTTGTCACAATTTGGCCGTCACTTTTCTGAAAAATCAATGAATGAGTCAAGTTCGCTCTACTGATAACTCACACTTATTGTTTTATTGAGCAGTGATGTACTGGATGTTGAATTGGCTGATTTCATGATTTCCGATGCCTGATCCTTTTTCTCTCCTAGTTTACATCGATATATCAAAATATGCATGAACAAACAAGTTAGGCATAATATCATTGTGAGGAGTAGAAATATCCACGAGTCTTCTAGAGGAATCTCCACTTCTTCACATATATCATAGCCGATTTGTCGGAATTCTTCGATGATTGGGTTGCATTGGAAATCAGAATTGTTTACACCCTTCTGGAAAAACATGGGGTTATATCTGAGAGCAGAGTTCTGGGTGATCAAAGTTTACATTTATATCCACACATAATTTTCCGAAATTCAAAAAATCGCACACGAAAAATCGAAGAAATGTCATCGATAGTATCTAGATATTTTATACCTTTTTTCAAACGTGACCATGTGGTGTAGTGGGATACATTCCTGTCTCTCGTTTTGCTATCCCTAGTTCGATCCCCACTCTGATTTTTTTGGTTACCCTTTTCTTCCTATTTCTCGGATGAAGGTGTTCTCGTTCACATTAACATCATGTTTCGTGCTTTCGTGCAGAACGCATTGGAACTTTCCTGCCATTTTTGCAATCTGATAAAATGGTGTCAACATTCGTGAACAAGTTTGAAAGAGTTGTATAATTGGAACTTTTTTCAAACTACTTCGAAAAATCTGGATTTCCAGAATATTTTCGAAGTATTTGACTAGGAGATTCATTTTTTAAAAATTTTCATAAATTTTTCAATATTAATGTTTCTGCTTTATTATAAATTAGAAGAAACGCTATACATAGACGTATAAAATATCTAGATACTATCGATGACATTTCTTCGATTTTTCGCGTGCGATTTTTTGAATTTCGGAAAACTATGTGTGGATATAAATGCAAACTTTGATCACCCAGAATTCTGCTCACAGGTCCATTGGGGAACTGCAAATTTTTGAGGGACCTTCTGAAGCCAATCTGAACCCACTGTAAAATTTTGAGCAACTTTTTAAGTGATCGCAAAAAGAGGTTCCCTTGTTAATCATTGGTACTTACTTTTGCAGAAACGCACAAGCGAAAATTTTTTCAACAGTTTTCAAACAAATTAGGTTTCAGTGATGAAATTCCTAAATTTCGAAACAAAAATCAGTAAATAAAAATTCGAAATGAAACAATTGCTGAAAGTTCACGTAGAAATGTATACACGCTAGCCAGTTCTTACATGGATACCGTAGTTTCCTCAACTAATTCTCTTAAAACTAAAAAAAAAATGTTCATCAGATACAGATACAGATCTTCATCAGATACAAATAACTTATTTCTCCGCTTTTGGTAGGGAGCATTTCTGAAATAAATAAATCAATAAATAACTTTCAAAAACAAAAATAGTTTCACTCACCACCATAGGAATTCTCTCTTTATTCGTTGGTTTCTTCGACCATTTCTTCTCTGATTTCTCAATTTTTGCAGGACATCGAACCACCATATTTCTCTCGCTTTGCAGTTTTCGAAGCTCGACGAATTCTGTAACAAAAAATATCATGATTTGGGTTACTGTAGTTTTGTTTTTAAACTGGAAAAATTAGAAGAACTAGAATATTTCAAATACTGGAAAGTTGATCTATGGGGTTATTCGACACATAGAATTCGATTCTGATATCAAAATCAGCCAAAAATTTCATCTAGATCGAAGTAACATGATATTATCAATAAAGCGCACTTTACCGATTGAATTTTGACTAATACAGTAGTTGGTTATACGGTGATAACTCGACTCGAAAGAGTCCATTTGAGATCATATTTTGCACAATTGTGCTCAAAGAAATAGTCAATGAGCTCTAGTTTTTTTTGAAAACATTTTCTGAGTTTTTCAAAAAAGTTCTAGATTGACTCAAAGTTGATATATTTTAGGCCGAGTTATGACAGTTCAACCAATACGATGTCAACTTTTGATCACTACTGTAACTCAGTTTATTTTGAGTTTTATGAGCTCAAACTGGGCTCTTTTGAAAGAGTACAAAATTCTGAACAAGGCGATATTAAAAATCATAGACTATCACTTATTCCAAAGCTCATAACTCGGTTCATTGTCATTTTCATGAGTTCAAATTGAGCTCATTCCAAAGAGCAAAAAATTCTGAACAAGATGATATCACAATTTAAAAGGACTATTCCTAATTCCAGAGCTCATAACTCGGTTTTATTTTATTTTTATGAGCGCAAACTGAGTTCATTCGAAAGAGCAAAAAATTCTAAACAAGTCGATATCAAAATTCAGATAGATCATCACTGATTCCAAAGCTTATAACTTGGTTAATTTTCATGTTTAAAAGCTCAAACTGGACTCATTTGAAAAAGCAAAAACTTCTGAGCAAGATGATATCAAAACTCATATAAACTATATTACTTTTAAAGCTCATAACTCGGTTCAATTTCGTTTTCGTGAGCTCAAATTGGGCTCATTTAAAAGAGCACAAATTCTTAACAAGACAATATCAAAGTTTAGATAGATCATCACTACTTCCAAAGCTCATAACTCTCTTTTTTTCGTTTTCGTGAGCTCAGCTCTGGTTCGATTCCCCCCGCGCCAAAACTTTTTTATTATTTTTCTTTTTTTTTCAAATTACAGTTTAATGTGTTTTCGAAACTTAAAAATGTATTCAAAATATTTGTGAGAGTGTATTTTTTAGTATCTGAAAAGAGAACGTTGTAAAAAAATGTAATTTGAAAAAAAAAAGAAAAATAATAAAAAAGTTTTGGCGCGTGGGGGAATCGAACCAGACCTCGGCGCCGTCGTTCGATTCAAAGACATGCCCGTTAACCAGTCGGCCATGGAAATTTTCACTGTTGTACTTCTCTCGGAGAACTTTTCTCTGCGTCTCTTTCAGCCTCGCAAATTGCTGTTTTTCATTGCGCTGACATGACGTGAAACCTGTCTCATTCGAAAGAGCATGAAAAACTTCGCTTACCAGGTTTCTCACAAATTTCTCGAATCTTTCTCGCATATTCCAACATATCCTCAGTTGCCCCTTGAATTATCCCAACAGCTCTCTCGATTTCATCAGCTACAGCAAATGAGCAAGGATTACACTCCACACATTTGATGTCTTCTTTTCCCGAATTTTCCGTGAAAAAGTTATAGAGTTTCAGAAACCAGTTTGAGGTAATTGCAAGTTTTGAAATGCATGTCGGAGGGGTGTATAGAGGGCGCATGAGTTCGATGCCTTTTTTCTTGATGTCTTCTGGAGTATGGGGATTCTGCACTTCAGGCTTCACAGTTTCTAAAGTAGAGCTGACTTCTTGGATAGTTTCATTTTGGGTGGGCTCAACGATGTGCTCAATGGTGTGCTCAATTGGTGGCTCAAAAACTACGAGTGGTACCAGTAGTGGAGCCGGCTCTTGTTCTGGAGCATGAACAGGATCCACTGGTAGGAGGCATGTTTGAGACTGTGCACCATAGATTTGACCTGATTGTGGTGAACCTTGTGGTGAACCATACCCTTGCCATGATTCAGGATATCCCCATTGTGGTGTGTACATTTGAAAAGGTCCATCTTGTGCCAGTGGTAATAGGCAAGTTGTTGATCGTGGTGCATCTTCTTGTCCAGCCGGAACTATAGATTGGTGCTGGATTTCTGGTGAGTCATAGATTGGTGCATTTGATGGTGGATCTTGTGGTGAATCATACATTTGCCATGACTCAGGGGTGTACATTTGTTCATACAACAGTTGTTGTTCTACGGGTCCTGTTGGTTCTACATAATTTTGACCTAGTTGTGAACCATACATCTGCTCCCATTGGCTAGCCATTGGTTCAACGGCGTAGTACATCTGATCGGATTCTGGTTCAATCATTGTATGTCTTTTTGCCACCGGATAACCCTGAAATATTGTTGATGAAATTATGTGGAACCTATGTGCATACCTCATATTCTTCGATACCATGGAAACGTTTTCGGGACGGAAAAGTGAAGACATTTTGGGCATGTTGATAGTCATCAGAGTGATTCATTTCTGGAAAAGGAGTATGTAGCTCAATCGGTAAGGCGCATGTCTCTCGATCAGGAGGTCGCAGGTTCGAATCTGTGCACGTCAAAATGAATTTGTTTTCAAATTTGATTGCAAAAATTGGAACTTTCTGTTTATGAAACTAAGCTTGTAAAAAAATTGCCCGTTCGCCCGACGTTTAGAACGTCCTTTTGAGAAATCTAGAGATTTTTATGAGCTAAAATCAGGCTCATTTGAAAGAGCACAAAATTCTGAACAGAATGAGACCAAAATTTATAAAGACTATCACTACTTCCAAAGCTCATAACTCGGTTTTATTTCAATTTTTGTGGGCTCAAATCAGGCTCATTTGAAAGAGCACAAAATTCTGAACATGACGATATCAAAGTTCACAGAGACTATCACTAATTCCAAATCCTATAACTCGCTTTATTTTCATTTTCATGAGCTCAAAATTCCGAACAATACGATATTGGAGCTTACATGATTAATAAGAATTATCACTAATTGAAACGGTCATAACTCGCTTCATTTTCAATTTCATGGGCTCAAACTGGGCTCATTTGAAAGAGCACAAAATTCTGAACAACATCTTACCTATATACTAATTGGAAAGTTGCTTTTCGAAAATTTATGGTTGCGTGTTCATAAGTCAGCTCTCAGCCAATAAAAAATGCTCGGATCTGGACAGAACGTTTTACTTTTTTCTGTTCTCGGACTATTTTCAAGGAATAGTTTCTATCTATACTGAGATGCGCGGTGTGAAATTAAACTTTTTCCCATTGAAAAAAAGTCCCAAAACGTCTAAAAGTTCGAAACGTGACCTCTATGAAATTAGTTATGTTGTCGCTTTTTATGATTTTTGCACTTCGAGTTATTACTATTTCTATAAAACGTGTAAATTATGAGCATCTCGAATATATTCCTATAGTGTGTTGATGGGTACGGTGAATTGATTTTTGTTTCAGAAAAAACAGTAATCGGAAAGTTCAAGTCTGATTTTTCTACTCTCCTAATTTATAGAGATGGAATCGGATCCAGAAATGAAATTCTACTACAGTGCGTTTCATAATGATAGGTTCACCCCTGAATTTGATGAATTCAGGCAAGATATGGATTTTTGAGAGAAGGCAAGTTGAAATTCGGAAAGAACACACAAAATGACGTATGTAAACTTATTTTATGAAAGAATAGCCGTAAATAAAAAAATAAATCAGTGTTTATCAAAAATTGCCAGTTTTCAGCGTTTCAAAATGATAGGTTCACTCTATTGAAAACCCCCGGAACCGAAATCTAAGCTGAATCTATGGATGAATATGGTTCTCATGGTTCGAGAAAACATTTTTGACACGATTTGACATAAATTTAACATATGTGATAGAATATATATTAGTCGAATTTAGTCATACACGTCATCCAGACCATTTCCGAGCATTTACTGACTGCCAAATTTATTTTTTGAAGCTCAGATTTGTGCTTATGTTTTTTTTACAGATATAATCTGATAAGTTGAAGACTGGGAAACATTTTTTTGAATTCAAAACCTCGATTTCGTCCATTTTTCACTGATTTAATGACTTGATTTTTTGTTTTTCTTTGGAGGAAACTGACATTTTCAGGTTGTAAATGTATTGAAATTGACGGAATGAAGTCGTAACGTGTTGTTTTGTCATTCTTCATGTTTTATTGGCAAATCGTGTCAAAAATGTTTTCTCGAACCATGAGAACCATATTCATCCATAGATTCAGCTTAGATTTCGGTTCCGGGGGTTTTCAATGGGGTGAACCTATCATTTTGAAACGCTGAAAACTGGCAATTTTTGATAAACACTGATTTATTTTTTTATTTACGGCTATTCTTTCATAAAATAAGTTTACATACGTCATTTTGTGTGTTCTTTCCGAATTTCAACTTGCCTACTCTCAAAAATCCATATCTTGCCTGAATTCATCAAATTCAGGGGTGAACCTATCATTATGAAACGCACTGTATACCCTTTGAAGGAAAATTTCTGAATCGGGATGATATGATGCCGTCCGCCTTTCATAAGCAGGCCCTGTTTTACCACTCTAAAGATTTTATTTGGTGTGATGAAAGTTGTGGATGGACCTTTTATACTTATTGATATGAGATTTGTAGATTTCATGATGACTAATGGGATTAGCGCATCACAGATTTTCAAGCTGATAAGCATTTAGAAATTTCGAATATCAACTGAAGACAAATAAAAAATGTGATTGAAACGGACGGACTCTACGGCATTTTGCCACCCGAGATTTCGCAATTTTTTACATTTTTTGCACCTCCAAATTGGACCATCCGACACAAAACTGAAATTCAGAGCTGTAAAAAGTTCAGGTGGCAAAATAAAGGGCCTCGAAATAATAAAAGTGGCGAAATGTTTTGAAAGTTTTCAAAGTCGGAGTTCAAATTTTCGAGCTCAGTTCATCATTTTGATTATATCGTCGTTATTTCAGAACCTTTCAGAGTTTGTTTAGGTTATTCTATGTTCCATATTGACATTTCTGACACATGAAAATTTTTCAAAAAAAAAAAATGTTGAGAAGTGTTCTCAAGTTAAAAAAAAAGAGATACGGTTATTGTCTGCACACCCAGAAGGAAGACGACGGCGAAGCCGGCGGCGCCCTTCTGGTTATATCAAATTTTGTAAAGACTATTACTACTTCCAAAGCTCATAACTCGGTTTTATTTCAATTTTTGTGGGCTCAAATCAGGCTCATTTGAAAGAGCATAAAATTCTGAACAACATGATACCAAAATTTATAAAGACTATCACTACTTCCAAAGCTCATAACTACTGTTTATATGCGAACGTAGAGGGGCCGAAATGGTGAAGGGCGAACAGAGCCGCCCGTTTGCCCGATATGGCTAAGTGTCTTTTGCCACAAAAAAAGAAAACTAGATAACAAAACCTCGGAATTTTTTTTTCAATTGAGCAATGAAATAGATAATCAACAAAGTTGAACAAACACAAATAAATACATGATAACACCAGATTATAAAATAAGAGAAAGTAATTCCCTTCAGGATTATAGAATTTTGTAAATGATCAAATTTTCTCCGATTTTCTTTGTGAAGCTCCTCAAAATTTTTTTAAAAATAAAAACACTAAATTTTATTACAGGGCATAATTTGAGAAAAAATTCTGGGGCATTGACTCAGAAAAACTGGGTAGTGTCCTACTGGATATCAAGTATGTACGTATAATTTGAAAAGTTCACCAACTTTTTATGGTTACTACGAAAAAATCTATAAAAAAAGAAGAACTCGACAATCAAACATGAAAAAGAATAGATAAGGAAAACTGTGAGAAAAAAGGGGGTTGTGTTGTTTGATGTTTCAAAAATTTGATTTTCGCACTGTTTTATTGCAATTTAAAATTATCAATAGAGCGAACTTTCAACATTTCTATGATTCTGTTTTTCAATGAACGCATAAGAAATCCTGAAAAATAAAAGAAAATGTTTCATTTGCATTGGAGCACACTTGTTCACGTGGCCTAGATATCAAACATTTCAAAAACCTAGGCCAGAAAACCGTTTTTGTGATGAAGTTTCTAGAGAAAATTCTTCACTCCTCCATCGATTCAAAAATTTTCCTGAAACGAACTGGATCACAAAAAAAAAACCTGGCCCTATTTTTTTGGAGTTTCCCTGAATAGAACCCAAAGATCTGGGTTCAGGGTTGTTAGGTCATCAATCCTATTTTTGGATCTGATTCAGGAAAATTCAAAAAAAAAATAGTGCCAGCTTCTGAAACAAAACTAACCTCTTCAAAAAAGTGTGGTTTTGTGTTTTAAAATTTTCTTGTTCACCATGAAAAACAAAAAAAAATTTCATTTAAAAAAATATTTATTGATTCTTCATGACTAATCTACAGTAGTTTTTCAACAATAATAATGATAATAATAATAATACGAGAAAAATTGATTGCATATGTATTAACTAGAGAGATGGTTTCAAAAACTGGAAATTGCGTGTTGTGAATCGCGTTTTACAAAAAAAACAGAATAACATGAAATTTAGCTTAGGGTGTTCCTTTAATCTTAAATAACAAAAATAAAATGATAATAATATTCATAATAACAAATACCGTAAATACTATAATATAAACGCACCCAACGCGACTGCGAAGAATCAGAATATCTCAGAAACGACAAGAGTTATCAAAAAGCGGTAAATTACAAAATTAAAGATCTTGACATGATCTACAATTTTGTAATTGACTATTTTTTGATAACTCTTGTGGTTTCCGAGATATTCTCATTCTTCGTAGCCAATTGAGGTGCGCTTATATTACAGTATATACGGTATGTATGTAATTATTCTTTTTGACTATTTAGCCTACAGCGAAAAAAACACAGAAAATGAATTATTGTTCTGCCATACGGTTGCGGTATCCCTGGAAAATATCAATTTATGTTTGAAAAAAAAAAATATATATATACAGGGTGGCCCATAAGTATACGACCTTTTTTTCCTTTGGCCATAGAAAAGACCCGACTTTTCTCTTTTTGCGTTTTTAAAGGAGATTTATGTAAAGTGTATCGTTTTTTTTTTGGTCAAAATCAATGAAAAGTAATACATTTTCTGTCGTTCACTATTGGACTCTAACATGTTCAAAAATCCTAAAAATTTTGTCAGGCATACACAAAGATATGTTCTTTAATAAGAAACAGATTTCATGATTATTTATTACATTTCACTTATGTAAAAAACTGTGACAGAAATCGAGAAACAGAAATCGAGTGCGCCGCCTATCAAGTTAACAGATGAAATCAAGAAAGCTTGGTGTGCTTACAGGTCTGAAAAGTAACCAAACAGTAACCAAGTTCAGATAGTTCTCGGCATTCAATTTCAGCCCAGAACATTTTTTTTGGAATTTTCAAGAGGTAGAATTTCGATGTGCCAAAAGTTTTCAGCTAAATTTTAGTTTCTTCATTTCAAAATTTAAAGTTTTAGAGTACAAAAACATGAGATTTCATATGTCAGCACGTCTGAAAACAAAGTTGAGCTGATTTGAAGCTATTGCCGATGAGTGACACCAACGCACAGCAATTTTTCTCAGAACTTGTTTTCACTCAACACACGGATGTGAAATCAAATATCATCAAAACGATTGTTGAAAGTTGTTAATAACTGTGTCATACATCGTATCCCAACTTCTATAGCCCCTGAATTTTCGGACTTATTCTAAAAAATACACCGTCGTATACTTATGGGCCACCCTGTATATTCGAACTCACTATTGGAAGTCTCACAATCGTAGTTGATCTTTTTGACCATTCTTTCTCATTACAAACACAATAAACCGCTGGATGTCGTTGTTGTTTAAGTTTTCGAATTTCGATCATTTCTGAAATAAATTTCATTAGAGAAAATATCTATAAAGTGTGAGGGCTCGATAGGGCCTAATTGTAGGGGCTCCGGGACATTTCGAAACCGAGATTTTGGTACTAAAGGTTTTTGTGTACGCCAAACATGATGGTGATATTTATTTTTCACCAAAAAAAGAGCTGCATCTGAGTTTTCTCCTATTTTAGGTCCAAAATTGACTGACCCAGATTTCGATAAAATTTTCAGAACCAGGAAATTCATTGCGAATAAGAGAAGAAAACGGAATGAAAAAAAATTATAGGTGCACAAGTTTGACGCCATGGGGGCGAGCACTGACACTTTTTTTAAAGTGGTTCAGTGGTGCTGGAGTGCCGTTCCGTTTCTGCTATCATGTTTGGCGTACCCGAAAACATTTGGTCACAAAATCTCAACCATTTTTTTTTTATTAAAGGGGGGGGGGTACCACGTCATGTCAGCGCAATGAAAAACAGCAATTTGCGAGGTTGAGAAAAGTTCTCCGAGAGAAGTACAACAGTGAAAATTTCCATGGTCGACTGGTTAACGGGCATGTCTTTGAATCGAACGACGGCGCCGAGGTCTGGTTCGATTCCCCCATGCGCCAAAACTTTTTTATTATTTTTCTTTTTTTTTCAAATTACATTTTTTTACAACGTTCTCTTCTCAGATACTAAAAAATACACTCTCACAAATATTTTGAATACATTTTTAAGTTTCGAAAACACATTAAACTGTAATTTGAAAAAAAAAGAAAAATAATAAAAAAGTTTTGGCGCGTGGGGGAATCGAACCAGAGCTCGGCGCCGTCGTTCGATTCAAAGACACGCCCGTTATCCAGTCGGCCATGAAAATTTTCACTGTTGTACTTCTCTCGGAGAACTTTTCTCTGCGTCTCTCTCAATCTCGTCAATTGCATGCTGACATGACGTGGTACGGGCAATTTGATCTGAAAGAGTACATCCTGTATATCCCTGAAACATAGGTGATTTTCGTTCAAATAGTTTAGTTTTCGAGAAAATTTTGTTTTCAAATTTTTTAGCACGTTTTTTAGCTATATGGGGTCATGAAATTGGGAAATTTCAATGTCCCGGAGCTGTTTTTTTTTGTATTTTCAGTTTAAACTTCAAGGTTGTAATATGTGCACTAAGAATCTCGTTTCGCAAAAATGAAAAATGACATGTTAATCAGCGTCCAAAAACGTACCAAAAACCCCTTTGTGAGATGTGTCAGTTGAACCAAAAGGGTACATTATGTTTGCTTCTGAAGCTATCGATAAGGACTAACCTGGTCTTATACAGATTTTTCGGATCTTCTCGCTATATTTTGACAATATCTGGCTTTTTCTTGAAACCATTCCAACAATTGAATCAATCCCATCTGCTGCTATCCATAAATTCGGGACACATTTTGGACATTTGCCCCCTTCTTGTTCCATATTTTCACCAAATAATTGTTGCATTGTTTTCGACATTTCTGAGGCTTTGTGAAATCCTTCATATGAATCCGGAAAGTATGGAAGAGGTAGAATAAGTTCGATACATCTTTGTATCAATTCTTCTGAATTTTCGAAGCTCGGGAGTTGTTCTGGAGGTTGAGGTTGGGATGGCTTTGTTGAAGAAAATGCTGATTGTGGCGAAGAAGTGAACAGATTCTGAAAAAATAGGTGTTGGGATAATTTTAAAGGGGTATTAAAACCAAGAATGAAGTATTTTCCATGTGAAAGAACGTATTCGATTTAGTAGATATAAATTTAGGCGAAAAAAAACGAATTCGCCCCCATGAGGAGTCGAACTCGCGGACCGCCGATTTTTTGTGCGCTCCATAGCATTGAAGGCGATCGCGTCCGATCTGGCAGATGAAGCAACGTCGAGGCCGGTTAGTCGAGGGTTCGATCCCAGGTGGTGAACTTTCTCAAAAGTTTTTATTTTTCTGTTTATTAACATGTCAGGGAGTAACATTTTGAACTTCGGTGTTTCCTGAAGCTCAATAATGAATTTGAGAGGTGAAAACTTCGATTATTCCCTCTTTTTCCATTCCGGAACATGATTTCCATCTCTCAAATGCATCACTGAACTTCAGGAAACACCAAAGTTCAAAATGTTACCCCTTGACATGTTTTTCAACAGTAAAATAAAAACTTTTAAGAAAGTTCACCACCCGGGATTGAACTCTCGACTAACCGGCCTCGACGTTGCTTCATCTGCAAGATCGGACACGATCGCCACTTACACACATTAAATGCTATGGAGCATACGAAAAATCGTCGCTCCGCAAGTTCGAGTCCTCATCCGTTTTATTCTCGAGCAAATTCTATTCTACTAAATCGAGTACGCTCTTTCACATGAAACCAAGCTCATTTTTGGTTTTACTCCCCCCTTTAATGAAATCTAAACTCACCACTGTTAGTTCGGATGTCGTTGGAGCATCAATCTGATCTGATTGTGGAGCAAACTTTTCAATGAGTTGTGAGATTGTGAAAGGGGTCGGGTATAGAGGTACTGGTCTTCTGATGATTGGGCATCCCTGAGTACAATTGAGGTTGTTTTGCATTCTGAAAGTTATTTTTTAGAGAGTTAGAAAACATGAAGCATAATTCAGAATAAAGAGAGCAGAACTCGACAAAAAGCTCAAAATGTTCTATGAAAATATGGAATTTTCTGACGAGATCTATATCATTTTATAGATCTTGAAACGCTGATCAACATCCTGTAGTTCAAAATTTGATGAAATATTCTTGTTCAGCAGTTCAAGAGCTACAGAATGATATTTTTCTTGTCTGAAAACCTCTTTTTTTCGCTGAAAGTATAGGTACTAAAAAAACACACAAACAAAACTATATCAATAAAAAAATGCATAGTTCTACTTTCAGTTTATAAAAAAAATGAATAATATAAATGTTTGTTAACTTCCGATGAATCCTGTCACCTAGGAGACGTCGATGAAACTCGATGAGCCCTCCCCTTCTCCTGCTCCTCGCCGTGTTTTATATTTATCAAACAATGCTCAGTACTTTGTGCTCAATTGGCTCAATGCAATGAGCCAAAAAATTTCAAAAAAAAGGACCAGCAACACACACACACAAAACATAGCATGCAGCCAAACACCTAAATTGTCGGCTACTGGTTTTGGCTACCCGTTTTTTGCGAGCCGTAGAAGTACCAGCCTGGGATGTCAAGGTGCTGCTCCTTGGCACTCTGACTGTTGCCAAGGTGTGCCTCCTTGACACAGTTTGTGATGTTGTCAAGGAGTGGCTAGTTAACATTACTAGATGCTCATAGGGTCGTTTCTGAACACGTTTATACTGTCAAGGCACGGCTCCTTGACACTGCTTGGGATGTCAAGGCGCTGCTCCTTGACACGTTTCATGTAGTCAAAGCGCGGCTCCTTGACACTGTCTGAGAGATCTAGGCGCTGCTCCTTGGCACTAGGACTGTTGTCAAGGCGCTGCTCCTTGACACGTTTCATGTGGTCGAAGCGCGGCTCCTTGACACTGTCTGAGAGATCTAGGCGCTGCTCCTTGGCACTAGGACTGTTGTCAAGGCGCTGCTCCTTGACACGTTTCATGTAGTCAAAGCGCGGCTCCTTGACACTGTCTGAGAGATCTAGGCGCTGCTCATTGGCACTAGGACTGTTGTCAAGGCGCTGCTCCTTGGCACTTTCAATACTGCCTAAGCGCTTCTCCTTTACACGTTTGTGATGTTGTCAAGGGGTGGCTCGTTAAGATATGTACTAGTTTCTCTAGGAACTGTCCCTTGACACTGCCTGGGAGATCAAGGAGCGTCTCCTTGACACGTTCGATACTGCCAAGGCGTGGCTCCTTCATATAGTATACCTAGTTCAAAACTGAGCTCCTGATTGAGCTCCTGACTCATAATCAAAAAAGAAAATTTTTAATCCTACGCTAATCCTTCAATGTCTAGCAAAAATCCTCGTTCATGTTTTAAAATTGGGTAAATTTTATTTTCTAGAGGTAAAAAATGACGCAAGAAGTGTCTGACTTCTGTCTGCGTCTCATCACAACCATGATGACGTTCACAATGCGCCATGAAAAGAGCCATTAGAAAGAAAATGAATTAAGTTAGTTAGGAAAAGAGCACAAATTGTGCTCTCAAAGCACTGCATGATGAAAAATGAAGAAAAAAAGGATCGATATGAGTAATATGTTGGGTTGTTGGATAATAGCCAGTTCTAACAAAAACGGCAGAGTTAATGATAATAATAGGTTCTAACAAGGGGCTGGTTTCAAAAAAATATGGAGATTTTCGATGAGAAATATATCATTCGATAGATTTTCGAACGCTGAGCAACATCCTGCATTCAGTTTTTGCCAAACGCAATTTTCGAAATTCGTATTCTACAATCTGATGAAACTGGCGCATCACCAATTGTCATCGCCACGTCACCAAATGGACGAATTTATCAACTAGCACCATCCCTATTATGTGGCGTCCAAACGTCGAAAAATTATGAGTAATTTCTAAAAAAAACCTGTCCAAATTGATTCTAAGAAAGTACCATTTCGATTAAAGGGACATGATGATTTTCATTGAAAAATTTGTCGGCCTGCTACAATGTCACGTTTTACATTTCAAAAAAAAAGATTAATTTTTTTGAATTTTGTTGGTATGACGAAATGTCACGTGTCAGTGTGGGAATACGTGTCAATAAACATCATTTTTTGTTTGAATTTTTCATTATAATCTTTTTTTTGAAATGTGAAACGTGACATTGTAGCAGACCGACAAATTTTTCAATGAAAATCATCATGTCCCTTTAATCGGAATGGTACTTTCTTACAAGGGAGGTTCGCGAGCTGTTACTTTCAACTTTTTTTCAAAATTTGTACACTTATGTAGTTTGACCTCCTGATCATCATGGTATATTTTTTATCCGCCGGAAATTTTTGTGAAAAAAATTATGAATTTTTAGGCATTTTTTTACTACACTTTATAACTGTTATAAAATAAGGACAACACAAAATAAATTAATTTGTACTCACGTGAACATCGTACTCACATTTGTACTCACGTGTATTTGTACTCACGTGTCTCATTTTTTCTCTCGAAAATGGTCATGAAATAACTTTGATCTATCATAACTTTTTTCACAAAAATTTCCGGCGGATAAAAAATATACCATGATGATCAGGAGGGCGAGCTTCATAAGTGTACAAATTTTAAGAAAAAGTTGAAAGTAACAGCTCGCGAACCTCCCTTGTTAGAATTAATTTGGACAGGTTTTTTTTTAGAAATTACTCATAATTTTTCGACGTTTGGACGCCCCATTAGAGCAACTTCAGTCCAAATTATACACCATCATCAACATCAACAGCACCACAAGTATTCGAACTGCATGAGCAACCGTCTGAAACACTTGAAGTTCTAGAATCTGGTCGAGTTGATGCTTCACCATCAGAATCCGCTTCTCACAATCAGAGCACCAAAAATCTCGAAGAATTGATGAAGAAATGTTTTGAGCAACTACGTCCTCTTCAAAATGTGCCAAAATCTTTGGCACAAATTGAAAAAATCTCAAAATGGCTCTTTAGAACTCGCCAATTTGATGCACAATTTTCGCCCTGTCTGCCTGTTATGGCTCGTGAAATTGAGCATAGTGTTGCTCTTTTCACAGTGTTGAAGTCGAAGATTCTAGACTATTTTCAGAATGTGCAAAATGTTTATTGAAAACCCCTGGTAAGTATTCAGTCTTGTTGGAGTTAGAATATCCAGAAGGATGTTGTCGCGAACGCTGCTACGTACGCTTCTCCACTACGCCAAAACACAAGGAAAAAGAAAAGAAATAAAAAGAAACGACATTTCAAATTGCCTCCTCTTCCTCAACGGGTCTCGCCGCGCTTCCTTATGCGCCTTTAACGTCGCTACCGGCGGCCTCCCCCTTCTCTCTCCTAAAATTTCTCAATTTCATTCTCTCCTAAATTCGTCCTAGAGATTGGTGAGCGCCTGCTCTCTCTCTCTTTTCCTTTGTTTTCAATGTTAATTTCACTTTAATTATTTAGATCCACTTTCAGTCGAACTCCTTGGAGTTCTCCCTATAAATCCTAAATTCTCTATTTGTTAAATTCTAAATTCTCCTCTTTCCTGATCCAAACGGTGCTTAGCGAGACTCGATCCTTTTCCAAGCCTTCCTGGCTTCTATAATCCTGATCCTGATCCAACAAATATTATCTTTCGGAGGACTGTTGAGTCTGGACTCTTCACCTATTTTTGGACGTAAAATAACGATAATTTCAACTGTTTCTATTCAATAAACTCTTATTTTGTCCTATGTTGTGCTTGTTCCGTCGTCTTTCCCACTCAGCATGAGCGAGTCGCTCATTCCTTCATGAACCTTCAACTCCATACCACTGAACCGCAAAATGATCCACATCCTTTGTGACGATTGTGAGCCACATCACCTAATTAGTGCGCTCTTACCTAGATGCCGCCACAGATGTTGAAGTATTTTCAGATTCATATACTGGTTTGATAATTTTCAGAAAATGCAAAATTAGAAGAACGATAGCAATGAATATTATGATAAATGATGTACAAATTAGTAAAATTGACATTGAAAATTGGTGGAATATGAAAATGACAAATTCTTATTTTAGTAAAGAGTGATTATGTTTTTTGAATTTAAAGAGGTCACGATCATAAACGTAAAGACCAAATAAATTTCAAAAATTCAAAAAATACATGATCATCAATAGAGCGCAATTGAATATTGACATATTTATTACAAAAAACAATAACTTATTGATTTTTTTTCTGTCTTCTGAGTTCTTTTCTAGCTTTCGTCTCGGACCGTTGCTGAAATCACAAAAATCAATAACACCTCAAAAAAAACCATTTAAACTCACATCTCTAATAGATTTCAAAATCTCCGCTGATTCTACCGGATTCTTTTTCAGCGCACTCATCACTTTCATTGGCAATTGAAATGGCGGATATTTTCCTCCTCGATGTTTTCGAAATCTGATTGGTTTTTTGGGAATCGTCTCCATTTTTTTGGCCAATTTTTTCATCGCCGAATCGGATGTTATAAATGCCGCGAGATTTTGCGCAACATCATCTTCCACGGTGTTTTGATCACTTTTCGACCAGTTCAAAATATGCTCAAGTTTAGTCAATGAGTTCTTACAATTTATCATAGGTTGTGTAATTTCGGTATATTTTTCCAATATTTCTACTGGATTTTCGAAGATTTGTAGAAGTTTGTAGGGAGTTAAAGAACATGGTGAAAATTCGGGAGGTTCAGGACCTGAAATCGGGTACTGTTTCATTTTCAGACAATAAATACTGAAATTATGTATAACTCACCATTTTGCTCTGGTGGTGGTGCTGATGGTGGACCATTATTTTGACCAAATGGTTTAGTGTTCCCTTGACCTTCTGGTTGAGCACCATTTGAACCTGGCATTGGAGCATAGTTCTGAGCTGTTGGTGGAGCATATACTTCAGATGGTGGACCATTTTCATCTCCAATTGGACCTGGAATAAGGTACTGTATATATGTAGCTAGAAATACTGAAACTATAACTCACCATTTTGTGTCGCTGTAATTTTTTGTGAAGGTGCACTGGTTTGACCCGGCTGTGGAGCACAATTTTGAGCCGATTCTTGAGCATTTATTTTTTCTGGTGGCGACTCATTCTGTTGACTTGGTGGTAGTGCGTGACCAGATGATAGAGCTCCATTGTGCTCTGATGGTGGTGCTGGTGATGGACCATTATTTTGACCAAATGGTGGATTGTTCACTTGATCTGGTGGTAGAACTTCATTGTGCTCTGATGATAGTGTTGGTGGTTTACCATATGGTGGACCATACATTTGTTCTGTTGGTGGAGAATGAACATTCCCAGATGGTGGCCTGAATGGTGGAGTCCGATATAGTAGTGGTGAACTATGATTTTGACCTGGTGGTGGAGCATCATCTGAGTTTGGTAGTAGCACTGTTGGTACATCATAAACATGTGTGAGTGGTAGAGGACCAGTTTGTCCTAATGGTGGAGCATTGTTTGGAGCCGGTTGATGAAAGTGTATTTGTCCTGGTGGCAGTGCTGGTGGTGGTTGATACACTTCTATTGGTGGAATATACACATTTATTTGTGGAGCTGATGGTTGATCACAGGTTAGGAATATTTGAAAAACCACTTGACATGGGGGACCATACATTTGACCGGATGGTGGAACATCAATTGGCTCAGATTGGTAAAAATATACTTTTTCTGATGAAGGTGCATGATTTTCTGGTGGTGGAGCACCATTTGAACCTGTTGGTAGGGGATTTACATGCTCGGGAGTTGATGGTGACACGGTGATAGCTTGTGGTGGAGCACCACTCTTCTCTGATGGTGGTTTTGGTGGTTGTTCTACTGGTGGAAAATATATCACATCTGCCGGCAGGTTCCCTGGAAGTGGCCATGGTGGAGGAGGTGGTGGTGCGAGTGGTGATGGTGGAGCATTGACTGGTTCTAATGGTGGAGCAGCACCAATTCGACCAGGTAATGGAGCAAATTTTCGGCTTGTTGGTAGTGGCATGTACTTTGGTGGATAGTAAATGTTTTCATGCTCCAATGGACGTCGAACACTTCCCTCTGGCTGATCATCAACACCTTGTTGGCGTTTTTTCGCCATCGGAGAACCCTGGAACATGAATGTATATACATAAAGTATTCGACTGGAAGTGGAACTTACTTCAGAATCTTCACGATCATCATGGTGACGCTTTCGAATGGGTTGCATGATTGACTAAAGTAATCTATCTGAAGAAAAAAGGAATTTAGTGAAAATGATAGAAACGATGATGCAACTCAGAAAATTCATAAGTCGGAATCTCTTCTAGAAAAAAACTCAAAATTGCTTATAGAAAATAGGTAGAAACTATGATATTCATATTTGCATTAAAAGATTCGAAAAAAAAGGAAAATATCGTTAAAAATGAGGAAATCACAGAAAATGTTAAAATAAATATGAAGAATGAGCGACAGTTTTGTCCTATGCACAAAAAAATAAATAAAGAAGATAAATGTTTTGAATACGAGAAAAGGGGAAATGTGATAAATATGAGTCAGATATTGGTTGACGATGGACATTGCAACAGAAGAACACAAGAAAAAACAAAACAAAACGGTTAAATCGTCATAACTCGTCTCAAAATAGTCCATTTGGGCCCATATTTTGTACAGTTGTGCTCAAAGGTATCACCAATGTACTCCAGTTTTTGTGGGATTTATTGATCAGCAATACTGCAGGAAATATATTAGCAAGGGAAATCAGTATTTTGTTGTGAGCCGTCGTTTTTCAATGAATTGTGTATAACTATACGTCTATTTTATAGTAAGGTTGCAAAATCGGGCGAACGCCCGTTTGCACGTTCGCCTGTTTACTCGAACGCCCGTTCGCCTGCGCCCGTTCATTCGTTCGCCCGTTCGCCCATTTGCCCGAACGCCCGTTCGCCTGTTCGTCCGTTCATCTGTTTGCACGTTTGTCTTTTTTCTTTTTCTTGTTTTTTTTTCTTAATTATTTGTCTCGAACAAATGACCGGACAAACGGGCGTTCGGGCAAACGGGCGAACGGATAAACGGATGCGGGCGTTCGGGCGATGCTCCTGGACCGGCTCCAATGGACGTCGAACACTTACCTCTGGCTGATCATCAACATCTTGTTGGCGTTTTTTCGCCGTCGATGAACCCTGGAACATGAATGTATATACATAGAGGATTCGACTGGAAGTGTAACTTACTTCAGAATCCTCACGATCATCATGGTGACGCTTTCGAGTGGGTTGCATGTCTATCTGAAAAAAAGGAGTTAAAGGAGAAGAACAAAAAATGAAAACGAACACAATACAATTTCATCGATTTATATACAAACATATGTAGAAACAAAAAAATGATGCAATTCAGAAAATTCATAAGTCGGAGTCTACATAATAGAACATGACCAAAAAATCAAAAATTGTATATATCTAACTAACGAGCGGGTCTTTTGGGGTACTGTACAGAAATTTTAACGTAGTTTATATACAGTAAGACTTCCAATACTTATTTATTCAACAAGAAACACCATTCAAATTTATATTTCGAAATTTAAGCCAGAAAAAGCTACTGACAGTGGATCATAGTTTTGGCGTGGAGCTGGAGCTGGTGGAGCACATGGCGGAGCCCATAGTAAAGAAGATATTCGAAAGTGTTGTTGAGGATACACTTCAACTGGGGGTGAACCATAGATTTGTCTCTCGAATGGTGGTATGGGTAGTGGTGCATTTGTTCCCATTGGTGGTGGAGCTTGAGCGAATATTTGACCCAGTTGATAAGCACCATACATTTGTTCGAATGGTGGTGGTGATTGTAGTGAAGCTGATGGTGGAGCACCAACTCGACCTGGTGCTGGGGATGGTGAACCAGAGATTTGTATCACGGATGGTGTTGGTGTTTGTAGTGGTGCATTTGTTACCATTGGTGGTGGAGCTGGAGCAAATACTTGACCCAGTTGATGAGCACCATACATTTGTTCGAATGGTGGTGGTGATTGTAGTGGAGCTGATGGTGGAGCACCAACTCGACCTGATGCTGGGGATGAGAGTGGAGAATATGGTGTTCCTTACAATTGTCTTGGTGGTGGAGCTGGAGCATATCCTTGACCCGGTTGATGAGCATGCATTTGTCCAGATGGTGGTGGTGCTTGTAGTGGAGAACTTGTTCCTGATGGTGGAGCAAAAATCTGGCCGGATGATATAGTCATGGCTCTTGGTGGGTTGTATATGTCCCTAGGGATAAGATGTGCCGTCTGGTTTATCACATGGTGAACTATGATATATTCCTGGACTGGTCTAACATGAGCTATCGATGGATAATAGGCTACTTGACCACATTCTTGCCGTCTTTTTGCCATTGGACAACCCTGAAACATGGATATTGAACATGAAGATGGAAATAGAACCTATTTACTTCAAAATCCTCCTCACAATGATAACGATGACGATGATGATGACGTTTGCGAGTTGCTGAAAATGAGCAGCAATCCAGGCGATGTTTCGCTCCACATGTATGACATGTATGTATGGGGTGTTGCCCATCTATGTATAAGAAATATGACATTGAACTCAATACAATACCATCGATTTATATACACACATGGAAACGATTATTGAAATCGATAAATTCTTATGTTGGCTTCTAATCGAATCATTGAACATGACCAAGAATTTTGGAGGCTGAAAAACAAGAAACCTGAATATCTAACTAAGATTTTATTGAAGACGATGGGGGAAGTTTGATGTGCAGGTGTTCTGGAATACTTCAGAGGTACTCTATTTTTATATTAGCTAATATCAATCTCTGTCAATAGGTTACTGTAGTCTCGTTTTGGGAAAAACAACACGAAAAATTTCGAGAACCAGAATACTTCAAATGGTTTTAAGCAGATACACGGGGTTATTCTATTTTTGAATTCAAAATCAGCCGAAAATTCCATTTAGATTGGAATAATACGACATTTTTGATGAATAAAACAAATTTTCGAATATTCATAATTTATTACATCCGTTTTTGCCAAATGCAATTCTCAATACGCAATTTTCAGCCTTAAAATTTACACTGAAAATACCAAAAAATGCTCGAAAACCCATCAAAAACTAACAAAAATGGGATGATCTACTACACTATAGGGTAACTTTTGTCCTGAAAACATCTAGACAGTTTGTTTTGCATAAAAATGAAAAATTACAGCATTTTCAGCAAATTTGCATTTTTTTTTCTTCTACGGCAAAAAGAAATAAAAAACTGACAGACAAAAATAATAAAACACGTGGAAATATTACGTGAGCTTGTATTCATTCCGTTTTCTGTTTTTTTTTGCAATGAATTTCTATGTTCTGAAATTTTCAGTCTAATTTTGAGGTTTTTGAAGAAAATAAGTATTCCAGTGTTCTTTTTCATACTTGATTAGCCTATAGCTAGACCCTGAAATGCCGTCAAAAACAGGTTTTCTTACTTTTCTAGCTGAAATCTTTCGAGCTGAGATCGCGCATCGAGAATTGCATTTGGCAAAACCTGAATAGAGGATGTTGATCAGCGTGTCAAGATCTACAAAATAATATATGTCTTGCCGCAAAACCCTACATTTTCCTGAAACCATTCCCTTGTAAGCTTTCTATCACAAATCGAGAACACGCGCTCTATTGCTAATCTTTACTTTTTTGCTCTGAAAATATAATTCAAGTTGATTTTCAATGTTAAATACGAATTCGAACTTTTTATCTCATAATTTTTCATTCCGAGAAGCTAGTGGGAAAACTGAAACTACAGTAACCCGAACGACTAAAATCCAAAAATTAACATGCATCCCTTGGTCGGAAGCACGCGACGCACACACGCAACGCAACGCTAATTTTTCCCACGTCACATCTATTTTGACAGTACATACTTCATTACACGTTGCAAAAAAACCATTGCATACAATAAATTATTGATTTTTTTGACTATGGAACTGAAGATTACACGTAGATGACCCGTTGCATATTTATCATCAGATGCTCATTTTCTTGCTTTCATTGGCTTTGTTTTCGATAATTTCTGAAATCACAAAAAAATCAATAAACTATGTCAACTAGAATTGAATAACTTACAATCAATGGGACCCTTTCTTTATCGATTGGTTTTTTCGACCATTTCCAGCATGAATTTCGCATTTTTGCTTCTTGATCAGCAGCAAGAAATTTTATTTCTTGCAACATTTTCAGCTTCTTGAATGCTGGAAAAAATTAGTCAATTTTTTTTTGAAATATAGTTGAGTATTTACCTGGGTTATTGAGAATTTCCCTGATTTTCTTTGCAAACTCGAGCCTCTCCAAATTCACCTTCTCCACAATTGCAACAATTTTTATGATTTGATCAGCGGCCAGTCCCAACCTGGGCCCAAGATTCGGGCAACTCAAGTCTTCTTTTATCAACATTTTTTCCAAGAATGTTTGATATTCATTAAACCACTCGGAAATTAAACCGAGTACTTCGTAGCCATTTGGAGCATTTAATAATGGAGCAACAAGTTCCTGGCACTTTTTCATAATCTCTTCCGGAGTTTCGTCGTTTTCTTGTGGTGTAGATTCTGATAGTGTTGAAGCTGTTGGTGTGTCTTCGAGGATTTGGTGTTGATTCACAGCTGGTGAACTTCCGGGTGAGGATGTTGGAGAGTTTATTGCGCATGGGCGTTGATTGATAATTGGAGGATGGATCGGAAGTTCCATTGGTTTTCTTGAAAAATATATATCGATTAGATTTAATAAGGAAAAGCATTATCCGGAATCATAAGAAGCGGTTGAAAAACACGCGAAATATTTTCATTAAACAATGCACAAAAAAATGAAGAAGATGAATATTTTGAACACACAAAACATGCGGCGGATATTGATTGATTGTTTTCGAAACGCTTGGTCGTCGAACCCCGCGCATGCACAAAAAGAAAAACAACACAAAATGATTAGCAAAAAAAAAAAGAATGTGAAGAAAAGTTAGACGCCGACGACTATACACTCCCATCAGGCATCTGTTTTGCTAAAAAAAAAAAAGGGGGGGACGAAGTTTTGAAATATTGCGGCCACGGGCTACATTGTAGTTACAAAGGTACTCACGTGTATAAGTTCTAACAATTAATTTCCGAGAAAATGAATGTCATTCTATAGAGTTTTTAATGCTAATCAACATCCGGTATCTGTTTTTGAAAAGCTCCACGCAGAAAACTCAGAACACCCGAAATGAAGATGGTTTTATCTAATTTATTTACAACCTGAATTTTACACACAAAACATATATTTTGAATACAAAATACTTTATTACACATAAACAAAAACCATTGCATACAATAAATTATTGATTTTTTTGAATATGACGTTGAAGATTTCACGTAGACGACCTGTTGCACACTGATCATTGCATATTGATCATTTTTTAGCTTTCATTGGCTTTGTTTTCGATAATTTCTGAAATCATAAAAAAATCAATAAATTATGTTAGCTAGAATTGAATAACTTACAACCAATGGGACCCTTTCTTTATCGATTGGGTTTTTCGACCATTTCAAGTATGCATTTCGCATTTTTGCTTCTTGATTAGCAGCGAGAAATTTTTGTTCTTGCAACATTTTCAGCTTTTTGAACGCTGGAACAAAATGAATCTTCTTTTTTTTTTGAAGTATGTATAGTTGAGTATTTACCTGGATTTTTTAGAATTTCCCTGATGTTTTTTGCAAACTCGAGCCTCTCCAAATTCACCTTCTCCACAATTGCAACAATTTTTATGATTTGATCAGCGGCCAGTCCCAATCTGGGCCCAAGATTCGGGCAAGTCAAGTCTTCTTTTATCAACATTTTTTCCAAGAATGTTTGATATTCATTAAACCACTCGGAAATTAAACCGAGTACTTCGTAGGAATTTGGAACATTTAGTAATGGAGCAACAAGTTCCTGGCACTTTTCCATAATCTCTTCCGGAGTTTCGTCGTTTTCTTGTGGTGTAGATTCTGTTGGTGTTGGAGCTGTTGGTGTGTCTTCGAGGATTTGGTGTTGATTGACAGTTGGTGAACTTCCGGGTGAGGATGTTGGAGAGTTTGTTGCGCATGGGCGTTGATTGAAAATTGGAGGATTGATAACAGATTCCATTGATGTTCTAGAAATTTAGGAAATCATAAGAAAAAATAGACAACGCGCGAAATATTGATTGATTGTTTTCGAAACGCTTGGTCGTCGAACCCTGCGCATGCACAAAAAGAAAAACAACACAAAATGATTAGCAACAAGAAGAATGAGAAGAAAAGTTAGACGCCGACGACTATACACTCCCATCAGGCACATTATACACACAAAAAGAGGGACGAAGTTTTGAAATATTGCGGCCACCGGCTACAGTGTAGTTACAAAGGTACTCATAAGATTTAACAACTAATTTTCGAGGAAAATTTTGTATATACCAAATCGACCCTTCTGATTACTTTGCTGATGTCCAAATTTCTCACAGACCCTTACAAATAGGAAAAAAGTTATGAGCTTTTGAAAATTCTCCTTCTTTCTATGCTATATTTTTCTCATTACTGAAATTTTTTCAGATTTCAAAATGTGCGGAATTGATACCGATTAATGTAAGTTTGAGGTCGAAATACTTGAAAAGCTGATAACTTATTTCTGAGCATTCTATGGAAAAATTGAATCGTGGGGTCGTCATCAGGAGGGTCGATTTTATATATAAACAAGTTCTCTTGGTTATATCAAGATTTGCTGTGACTGATTTTAACGGTTAAAATCTGAAAATAGAGCTGTAATTTTCAAGAACCAAGATTTTGATGATATTTATGAACTTTCTTTTCAATGAATTTCAAAATCAAAGGTTTTTCAGAGACTTCTGTAATTTTCATCAACTACATTTTCTAACTATTATGAAAATCTCTGAAATTACTAAAAGAAGTAATCCATTATAAATCGAGCGCACTTGACCAAATTTCCATTTTACATTTTTTCCAGATTACTGTACTTGTTCACATCCGTCGGGAGTCTCGTAACAGAAAATCCGAAGTGATCTGTAGCACTGATTTCGCCATACAAAATAGGATTATTTTTTTTCTAGAAAATATTGTCAAATTTTCAAGTTTTTTTTCCAGAAAAGCACAATCAGTTCGTCTGAATTCTTTTTTCAACAAGTAAAACTTTATTCAAACAAATTATAATTAGCAATTATTCGATTATGCTGCAGTTGTAACAATGCTGCCGTCACTTTTCTGAAAATAATCAAATTGGAGAACTGTTTGAATGATATGCAGATCAGTTCGTTGTTCTCAATCAATAATACAAAAATTTCAAATTTTTCAGAATTTAGTTTGACTCACATTTATCGTTTTTTTCAGCAGCGATGTACTTGATGATGAATTGGCTGAATGCATGATTTCTGATATCTTATCCTTCGTCACACCTAGTTCACATCGATATATTAGAATATGTATGAACAAGCAAATTAAGCATGATAGAATTGTTACAAATAAATATAACCAACAATATTCCAAAGGAATATCCAATTCTTGGCATATGTCATCACTGATTTTTGAGAATTCCTCGATTATCGGATTACATTCGAAGTCAGCGTTTGCGATTTTTGTCTTAAATTATGATTCTGATAGTCAGACATGGTCATATCGGAAATAGGGCAATACAATTGAAACTATGGAAAATGGCAGCTTAGGACTTTATAACTTCTTCACTCAATCTAAAAACAACTTAAAAACTTTTAGATAATATCGGAATATATTAACTTTTTACACACGTCATGTCAGCATGCAATTGACGAGATTGAGAGAGACGCAGAGAAAAGTTCTCCGAGAGAAGTACAACAGTGAAAATTTCCATAGCCGACTGGTTAACGGGCGTGTCTTTGAATCGAACGACGGCGCCGAGCTCTGGTTCGATTCCCCCACGCGCCAAAACTTTTTTATTTATTTTTTCTTTTTTTTTTCAAATTACAGTTTAATGTGTTTTCGAAACTCAAAAATGTATTCAAAATATTTGCGAGAGTGTAATTTTGAGTATCTGACAAGCGAGCGTTGTAAAAAAAAGGAATTTGAAAAAAAAATAAAAAAGTTTTGGCGCGTGGGGGAATCGAACCAGAGCTCGGCGCCGTCGTTCGATTCAAAGACGCGCCCGTTAACCAGTCGGCCATGGAAATTTTCACTGTTGTACTTCTCTCGGAGAACTTTTCTCTGCGTCTCTCTCANTCAAAGACGCGCCCGTTAACCAGTCGGCCATGGAAATTTTCACTGTTCCACTTCTCTCGGAGAACTTTTCTCTGCGTCTCTCTCAGCCTCGCAAATTGCTGTTTTTCATTGCGCTGACATGACGTGACAGCTGATCTACGATTTATAATTTTTTTTTCTTCTGAACGTAATTTTCAAATTGAAATAATAAAAATTGAAGCCTCACTTCTAAATTCTGAAACGTTTTTCTACTTTTGACCCATAATTAAACTTTTTCTTCTCACCTGCGTCGGTTTGATTTTTTTGATGAAATACTCTAGGAAGGCTTCGACTTCTGCATCGATATGAGGTGTGATAACATTTCTTAGATTTTTCAAGTTTTTATTGCCTTGCTCCGTAGCATCAGTAGTACCTTTAAAATGGGACAAGAACGAGTAGAAAAAGCTCTTGAATTTCAATAATTCTTTAATCTGGTCACGCGTAAAACACCTCAATTCATAGACTTTTTCAAATTGTTCGAAAATTTTTTTACTCTTCTCGATGCCCAGTGAGAACTTTGATAAGTCAATTTCTTTTAACCTGTTCGGTTGTGTCATAGTACTCAAATATTTCTCTTTGTAGAACTCCATTTCCATACTTTTAGCTACAGATTGATTTGTGATCAAAGGCCCAGTTCCCAAAGCAGAGAAGAACGTTGTATTCGGTGTTGAACATACAGTAATTGTGCTGCTGGAACAATAACATTTTAGTTATATGTAAGAACAATTTGATAGACATATTTTTTCCAAAAACAAAATAGATTGAATCACGAAACATCGGATTTTTTCTCTAAAAAACATGTACTTCGAAAGAAGGAACTGGCATGTGATCGGTTTTCAGTAGGATTCAAACGATTTTTTGTGAAATCTTAACATTAGGCATTTTCAAGTCGAAAACTGAAACTACAGTACCCTATGACAGTAATATTCGAACTACTTTCAACAGACTTTTACAGGAGACCTACGCCATTCAATAGCTTTTTGGGTAAAATTGCAGAATAGGGACCCACCCCAATACAGTAGCGGGCAAAAGTTTGTGTACTGTTGGTTAAAACGACGTATCTCGGCTCAAAATGGTCCATTTGAGCCCATATTTTTGAGCCCACAGTTATGCCCAAAGATATCAGCAACATGCTCCAGTTTTTGTAAGACGATCTGAAAAAATAAAAATCTGAAATTTTTTTTGCTGAAAATTTTCAATTTTTGAAAAAAAACTTTTTTTTCCTGAGGACCTTTTCAAATGTTCTCAAACGCCAAAATGTGCTCCTGGGTTGGTAAAAACACTTCTCCAAAGGAATAAGCGAAAAAAAAAATTTCCGAAATTTAAGAATTTTCAACCCAGAAGCACATTTTGACGTTTAAGAACATTTGAAAAAGTCCTCAGGAAAAAAAAGTTTTTTTTTCAAAAATTGAAAATTTTCAGTAAAAAAATTTTCAGATTTTTATTTTTCCAGATATCGTCTTACAAAAACTGGAGCATGTTGCTGATATCTTTGGGCATAACTGTGCAAAATATGGGCTGAAATGGACCATTTTGAGCCGAGATACGTCGTTTTAACCAACAGTACACAAACTTTTGCCCGCTACTGTATGGCCGAAAAAGGAATTGTCGTTCTCGTTTCACATCTCAATTCTTCCCGGTGTTCCGACAATTAATTTTTCATGATGTCTCACATTCACCCAACTTTTCAGCGACTGTTGCATTCATCAAATTGTATGGTGATACGAAGTTAGATACTCCAAAGTTTTCGCTGTTCAGTGAACATTCAAACTTTCCCAACAATCCAAATGACATAGCAGCAATTATTGAACTCGCGAAAACTGTCAGAAATATTGTAGCTATGAAAGGGATCATGACTCCTTTGACCCAAAAACGTTGACCAATATGTTTGTTGAATGAGATAAACAAGTCGAGAATCACAAAGATGTAAAGTACGGTTAGAATTCCAAGTGTGCTATTAACAATAAAAACTGTGATGTTTCGTATACCAAATGTGGGGGACACTCGTATCTTCCATTCTTCTTTCATATTTTCAAATCGATGTGTCTCATTTTGAAAATGAGAAATCAAATCCTGTAATGAAGTCGATGGTTACTCTTATCTGAGTGTTAAAATTATGAAACTCAATACTGCTTTTGTTTATCCGGCGAGGTCAGAAGTCGCTTGAAAATGGGAAGAAAATGAAATTGGTTCGGATCGCGGGTAGATCAAAAATGTCTTGTAGCGACGAGGTGAGTGTGTAGTTCTTTTGGAGCAGAGACAAATCAATATATTTGTTAAACGTTGCTTTTTTTGTTGTTTTTACCACAATGAAATCAGAAGAGAGTTGCTTTTTCGTAGTAAAATGTTTTAAAAAAACATTTGTATGAAGGAAAATGCGGTTCATATTCAAATATTTTCAGAAACCAGTTTTCAATAATTTCACATGGTGAAAATTCATAAAAATGTCAAACAATCTAATTGGAACTGATTAAATGAATAACCATTTCAAATCGTTTTTCTGATAAAAAGTTAACAGTGCCTGAAATCGGTGATATCTACACATGTCGTTAACATGGGTGTGCACACTTCCGGCACTTAAATTCAGTTTTTCCTTCAAAAACGCGAAGCTTTGCTAAATTTATTATGTTGAAAACAAAAAAAGCAACGTATGATGAATATATTGATTTGTCTCTGCTCCAAAAGAACTACACACTCACCTCGTCGCTACAAGACATTTTGATCTACCCGCGATCCGAACCAATTTCATTTTCTTCCCATTTTCAAGCGACTTCTGACCTCGCCGGATAAACAATACTATTGATTGTTTCTTCACCATAACGGATATTGTTTTTCTAAAATATTTAAAGAACACGCGATTGAGAAAAACTCACTATCATTGTATTTAGATATGCTCGCATTTCATCTTCACCTGAGTCTAGCTCGAGTTGAATTTTTGCATCATTTTCCATTTCATCTTTCATACTGTATATTGTTTCATCAAATTTTTTGACCGGTTCTGATAATGTATAAGAAAGCGTTCGAAGTTCTTCAATTTCATTTTTCAAATCATCTAAACCATCTGTATTTAATGGACATACACTTGATCGCTTGAGATCCGCCAGAAACTTTTCAACATTTTCGACCATCTTGGGGGCTTCCTCAAGTACAGTTTCGAAATAACGAAAATTCTGAAACATTTTTGCAATCATACATCAGAATTATCTTAACAGAGAACTAGAATTCTGATAAATTTTCACAGATGGGGTTAAAGCTATAATTCCATATCATGAAATGACGAAATGAGTGCAATATCGAAAAGGCTAGAGATTTTACATTTTCGAAAAAAAAAATATGTTGATGTGCAATCATAGATAACTTCAAACTATATGGTTCCAATAATTGCTCACCCCACATTGTTCACCCCACATCACCCCACATTGTATATATATATATATATTCTGAATCAAACTTACATATTTAGATGTTTGCATTAGATTTCTAGTGCTTTTAAAAAAAAGGTTTCTACATATGGCGTCATTTGTAGCTTTAGCTAACATCCATTCGGAAAAAGTAACTTGAGATAAGTTTCTTATTGATAATGCAAGAAGCATGCTTGTTTCTGAAAACGTTTAATATTATTTTATGCATTAACCCCTCAATTATCATATAGCCATTATCCAACTATGATGAATAACAATAGGTATCGGTATTTAAAACAACGTTCGTTTTAAAATTTTCGGCACTTTCAGGCGTTATTTATCAACATACTATTCAAACTGTCATCCATACTCTTTTGTTCATTTTTTTTTATTCCGTAAAGGTTGAACACTAGTATTATGCCAGCCAATACAACAAAGACAATGATTGAAAATAATTTGAACACCAGAGACCACATTGAATTTTTTTCAGCTCTTGACACTGGTTTCAGCCTTCTGAGGAAATGCAGAACCCATGCACCAAGAGATATACCAATCGCAACAAATGATAAACATGCTAACAAAATTAACATTTGAATAAATTAGGAATGAACCGCAAATTCAAAAACGTATGAGTTTAGAGAGTTCACGAAGAAATCGTTTCTTAAGTGGAAAAAAACTTGAACCTAACAATCTTCCGAGTTCAGCATTTTTTTTGAATTTTGATATACACCTTATTTAAAGTACATGAGATCCTACAAAAGACATCGCTGAAAATTCATGAAGCATGGGCCCACAAAAGTGCTCATACATGAGCACTTTTCCCACATTTAAATACCAATGTCAGTATCGATTTCTATTTGTGCGATTATCCCCGAATTCTTGTTCCTGAAAATATTCAGAAGCTAATTTCAGAGGATTTTGGAAAGGAACACTAAAACTACAGTAACCCGATGACAACCTGGATGCTGAATGTCATTTTAGTTCCTATTCCATCACTACTTTTTTGTACTGATATTATTTACGTGTAGTGAAAAAGAACTTTTAATTTAAATTAAAAAATTCATTTTTCGTGGCCTATTTTTTTATTCCACGAAAATTGGCCACGATGTTAATTTTATCTTCGATTTTGACTCAATTGTTGATTTAAGTTAACAATATGGAGGTTTTGTTGAAAATTCTACCATTCGTGGCTATAGTACTATCTATCCTCGCATTACTGTTGTATTTCCTTGGAAAACTGGATCCAATGCCTACATCGGAGAAAATCTCGCAATGGTCTTTGATATCCAAGTTAACTTCAATTGCGCTTCCTATTGTCCTGATTGGATGGATTCTGCTATTTAATATTCATGGAATCGATGATAATGAACAGAAGAGTATGAATGAAAGTCTACGTGGTGAGAAAACAATTTCCAATAGAGACTAAAACTCAATCAGGAAACCTCGTTTCATTTATTATGATAATTTTCGAACGATTTTTTAAATTTCATTGTAAACATTGGTTTCTAGTCAGAATACTGCAATAAATATTAGGAAATAGAAGATTTATTAAGTTTGTAGAAGTTATGATCCGAAATCATTTAATCTGTTCTCACAATTGAACACTAAAAAAGTTAGTTAGCGAAATGTAATGAACTCAGCTTTCGAAACTATTTCAACAGAAACAACATGAAACTACAGTAACCTGATGACAGAAATTTGAAACTAGAAAACTGAAACTAACTGAAACTAGCTGACACTTGGGTGAGAATATCAGACTTATTTACTGTAACTTTATTGAAAATCTTCACCTACATAGTTGAGCAGTTCATCAGCATGAAGCGAGAATCACCATGTTTAACGAAATATTTTCATGGAAGAAGTTTTCTGTGGCTCCCAAAAAAGGTCATCTTGTACTGTCAAATTAGTTTTTTATCAAATAAATAATGAAGCTCAGAATTTTCCGTTCGGTGAAATCGGTTTTCATGCTGAAAAAGTGAAATTACTCCGTTAAATTTAATAGGTTGTGCGAGGTATCAATAAGAGTAGGGCTTGCAGAACTTTTTTTTGCAACATTCTAAACTTAAAAAACACATAAAATTCAGAAACCTATGCCAATATCAGCTCTTCGAAGGCGGCGATATCTAAGATTAATATTTCCGACATGGTGACGATCGCACAAGAAATCGGAGTCGCGTTCAGTGGAATTCATGGAGAGATCAAAAGTGTGATGAAACTTAATGAGCTGAATGATGTAAGTTAGCATTGAATCTACAAACCTTCTTAGCAAAAAAAAAACTCATAGATTTCATTCACTAATGTTATTTCTATCATATCTCGGCCATATGTGAAACAACTTGCATTAGGCACAGCTTTCGACCTTTTGAGAGGAATTTCTCACAATCTTTGAATTAAACTAATAAAACTCCTAAACTCTCAAAATATACCATGAACTTAAATATTTCAGTCTGAACGAGATAACAGAAAAAAAGTTGTTTTAAAAATATTGCGCATCCATATAAACTCAAATTAGGCTGTAAAATCTACCAGGATCTCGTCAAAAGCGAATTTAAAATTATGACGAATAGAACTTTTTTCAGCTAAGTAAAAAATTCGACAAAACCGTCTTTAAAATGGTTGAAAACCTCAATACTCTTTCGGCAAGCCTTGAGGAAAGTATGCCAAATGACTGTCCCCTGAACCATACTATTCAACAGTTAGTAGATGGCGTCAATGGCTTGAAAATCGTAGGAACAGACCGTGTTGAATTCCATGAGATTGATGCCGATTTCGAAAACCAGAGTGATTTGATCCGAGATCTTCCTATGAAACTGGGCGAACTCCGGAGCTTTGTGACAATATTGAAGGTTGGTCTATCTGGAAAAAACTTGGTTTTGTTATTTACTCATCTATTTGCAGGATTTCATCACTAACTTCGAAAATGATATTAACGAATCTCAAAATGTGAAAGATGAATGGAAAACAAAAATTCGTCCTACTTTTGGAATGCAGAAAATTTTCTCTGTTTATTTCAACATAACTGTTGGAATACTAGCCGTGATCTCATTGCTCCTATTTTTCGATGCATTTTTCTCAGTGCAAAAATATATCGGCGAATGTATCTGGTCCAAAACACTTGTCATTATATTCTTCACTATCACTTCCCTCTCGATTGTAAACAGTGTCGGTGTTGCTGCGATTTCATTTGATTTTTTGCCAAAGTTCAGCTGTCCATTAAACGGTGATAATTTCGGATTGCCCAACTTCATAACGTCGATGGATATAGAAAGATCAAATATCAAGAAAAGGTAATCAAGTTATTTTTTTTTTCAATAAAAAATGTGTTCTAGTTTCATTGTTTGTTCCACTGATTCCACATTCTTTTCGGTGTTCGGAAATCAGCCTATAATTAAAAAAGAGTCCATAATTTCGAATCTTCCTCTTCGTGATTTGATGGAAAAAGAAATTATTATACTCAACAATATGAAGAAAATTCAAGTAGTTGACCATGAACACATCAAAGATTTGTTGGAATATATTTGGAAGACAAATGAAAGAATCACACAGTGGAGTCGGTCTGATTGCTTTGATCAAAGTTTGAAACCCTATTTGAAAGCGGTTCAAGAAGACTTCGATTATTGTTTGAACATTGGCCAGCAGTTGATTTCGATCTGTAACACGATCAACGCCAAGCTTCATCAATCAGCTTCCATATTTGAACCAACACTGAAGAAATGGCACAAGAAGTCTGTTCATGTCTTATCGAAAGTAGTAACAGGTTGGAATGTAAGTTTATAATCTAATTATCCGAAAAAAAATCACCGATTTGCTCGCTTTCGTATCTTAAAGAAATTAAAAAAAAAAAAAAGGAAACACAATTTTCAATTAATTAAAGCAAAATTTCAATCCACACCACGCGCTCTATTAAAAAAAGATTGAATTCTTGACAACAAATTGTATCGTACATTGGCTGAATTATTCTCCACTAATGATTATTATTTAGGTGCTCATCAGAGAGGCAGACATAAATTGCAATCCCATACGAGAAGAATTCGCGTTGGTTGGTACGCAGATTTGTCGAGAAATCGAAACACCAGTTGGAAAGTATTGGATGTATTTGTCGGCTATCGTAATTGGACATTTGGTTTTCGTTATGGTTTATGTTCTATCCTACCATAATGAATTGGGCTTCAAGAAATGTGGATTTCTACGTAAAACTATCAAGAAAAAGACGCTCACCAAGACGACTTTCAAATCAGAGACCACGCCGAAACCAACACGAGCTCCTTCGCCCAAACCAGCTGCAATCGAATTAGTGGTCGATCCCATCATTTGCACCCCGGTCGATTCTTCAAAACCTTCATCACCTATCATTGACATCAATACAGTTTTGGAAGAAACCGATCCGGCAGTAAAAAGGAAGGATCAACTTCAAAAACTAAAAGAATACAATGTGCAAATGAACAAGCAGGAGGCATCGGACGGACGATCGGAGAAGTTTCAAAAAAGGGGGCCGATCGTCATGCACTTGGTGGGCATCGATGTAAGGTTTCAAACTGGAATAACAACACTGTAATTCGATTTTCAGGAGATACCCAAAAATTTGCCAGAGGATGAAGAGGTTATTTTGAGTCAAGTGGTTTATACTCCGAGTCTCAATGAGCAATTTGACATCGGAACTGAAATTGATGTTCTTGGACCAGAAGTTTTAGCTAAGGAGTCTGTGAAGAAATTGATAGAAAAAGAGGAAAAAATGACGGATGAGGAAAGAGAAGTGTATAAGAAGGAGAAGAAGGAGAAAAGGGAAAAAGAGGAAAAAGAGCGCAAGGAGAAAATAAGGAAAAATAAGAGGATGCAAGGAAAGCAAAAAAGAGAGAAGGAACGAAAAAATAAGGATAAGCGAAAAAAGGAAAGAAGATCATCACATACACAGAGCAGTGACAAATGCGAGACGAAGAAATCTAGTATGGATAGTGATTTGTTTTTAGAAGATAAAACGCAGAAGGATGCTTGAGTTAAGAACAAATATGTGAAAAGCAGCTGATGATGGTTAATTATTAATGTTAAAGTTATTATTCAATTTTTAAATAGCAACATTATTTTTTTGGATTCAAGGTCTTCAAGTATTTTTTGTGTGAAAGATAATAAAGTATGCATTAAAATAGAAATTCATCCTCGTTCAACCGATTTGATAATAAAAAATACCTGTTCGTTTAATTCTTATCGGCGCACTATGTATAAATAGCCCGAGCATCCCTGGTGACTATCGGTGATGGGAATCTGAAAATTACGGTTGATTCCAAGTTACGTCTAAAACAAGACTGACCATATTTCCGACCGGCGACAGATACTTCAATGCTTCTACCTTATAGGCAAACCATATAAACTTCAATTGAAGTCTGAGAAAAATAAATCTCAATTTTCCTATAAAATAACAATGATATAAAAAAATTTCGTATAAATAATTTTTTTTGCTCGCAATGAAAAAAAAACAATCATAGAAAAATTATTAAACCAGAGCATCTAACATGATAAAGTACCAGTCGTTTGTTTACACAAGACTCAAAATCACCGAACTCCGAAAGGACCGTAATTTGAAAACTGTGCAACACCTAAACGCACTATAAAGCAAAAAAAGGAATGGGCAAAGAACACAATTGTATGGGCTTTTAGAAAAGATCACAGGGTTTGTGTGAGACAAAATTGAAAGGTACAGACAGGTAACGCTAGACAAGTTTGGGGGGAAATGTGCAATTTCTAGAAGTTTTTTGCGATTAATAAAATCCACATTATTTGCCAAAATATTAACACAAAATGCCTAATCGAATGGTGACGAGATTTTTCTGCTTTGAAAATTTTACCGGTTTTTTTTGTGAATTTCTTAGTTTTTGTGGTAAAAAAGGGAGTTATTGTGAAAAAGATATGATACATTTAACGAGAAGGTTAGCATGAATGTACAAGAGGAGGTGAGGTGAGACGTCGAATAGAGATCTGAAAAAAATGGTTTGAAAATCACTCATTTACATAACTTTAAAAAAAAATTACCTAAATATCCAAGTGGTGAACTCGGATTGTATCGCCAACCGCTACAACCACAGCCGAATTCCCAACTTTTCCACCCCACGAATCCGAATAGACGACGCGCGGAAAATGGATTCGCGAGTACATCTCGGGACGAGGCGACTTTATAGAGCACAACATGTCGCCTGACATCAAAGACCAACCGCGAGTCACTCCATCATCGCCAACTGCAAATTTTAATTGAGGCTAATTTTGAACATTTTCTTTTTCGTTCTATACAATTTTCTTCAGTGACTTCAATTTGAATAATTGCCTTAAATTTGCATTTCATTCGTCCTCAATTTTTGTGCCAACTCTCATAAAAAACCACTTCTCGACATTTCAGAAATCCTACCTGCTAAAAAGAATCGTTCTTTAGGATCAACAAAACAAGACAGCTTATAATGTTGATTACGATGTCCTTTGAATGACAGAAGTGGACGATTGGAGAAACGGAGATCCCAAAGTCCGGCCTGAAAATTGTATTGGTTTTATAAAAGCATAACAACCAAAACTACCTTGTTATCAAATCCTTCAGCTATGAAACAATCTGGATGTGCAGTTTTCAGCATCTTCACAAAAGACGTCGACCGAGTTCCCTTCAAACTTCCAGTAATATGTCCTCTTTTCATTCGAAAATCGGATCTGATCAAATCATCGCCTCTCAACCCCATGATTACAATATTGCCATCAGCCGAATGTGAGTGTGAAATGACATTTCTCTTTTTACTCGAAAGGTTGAAACCCTTATCCGCAACGATATCGTGAATTCGAAAATGATCTTCCATGCCCAAACTTATTCCCATCATTTTTTCATTGAAACCCACACTCCAAATTGCACCAATGTCTTTCCAGCGAGCATTGTAAATTGGAGCACATGAAACCGATTGTTTGCTGAAAAATAATTTTAATGACCTATCTACAAGCCTCCTTATCGCGCAGAGATTTGAGACATAGATTATCCTCTTCTATCAAAAAACTTACCAATCCGGATTACTAATATCTACAACCGGATTTATATGCAAGCACGATTCTGAAGTCACTGCTCCACTGGAATTCATTCGATCAGCCGCAGTTACAGTGAGCATACAAGTAATATCTGTGTCTAGTTTGGCCAATGTTTGATCAACGATAAAATCTTCGAATTGAAATGCAGCATATTGTTCATTATATTCACACCTATCTGAATTCACCGGTTGCACCACGAGTCCTGGAAAATCCGTGTTTATTGAAAATTTCTGGTGTTTTCCAAATTCTTCGATTTCAAAAAGATTAAAGAACATTGTCATGATAAGATAGTGAACACATGACAGGGCAGGGAGGTCATAAAAACAAAAAACACTAACCCATAGTATTGAAGCCATTCTGTTGACCACGTCTCTCCATTTTCCGAGTCTCTTCTCTGTAAAAGTCGTTTGGAAAAATAAAAATTAATCATCGAAATACCTGGCAATTTGGTCATTCGTTTCCACTTCGAAAACATAGACAGATGAATACTTCCGATCAGCAATTTGAGTATAGGGATTGCCAATTGGAAAACTTCCTACAATTACATCTTATTTTCATGCGAATGAATAAAATCTAGACATACCAACAATTCTATTACCCTCTTCGTTGACGTCCAGAAACTCACATCCAACAACGTGTCCACTCTCATTAATAGGATTCTGGAAAAAAAATTTATTTTAGACAGGATCATTTGAAACTTTGAAAAATTGGAAAGAAAGTCTTTCAATAATTAGGAAATACCTCACCCTGATAGTAAAACTAGGCCGCTCAGTGTGATTCAGAAGCTTCATTTCATCGATATGTCGTTGAACTCGAGATAGACGAGACCCGCCGATTTCAAGACCTGTAAAACACATTTTTCTGTCAACAGTCAGCCCTGGCAAAACCCTACCTGCCATCAAACTATTTAGCGGCTTAACAACAGGTCGTTGAACAAACGATCCCGAAATGAACCTGGGTCTATTGGCTGCGAACTTCTCCTCTCTTTGACGATTCCTCCTGTCTAATGCGGCTTTGTCTAATCCATTATTTCCACGAATTCCAGAATGTTCCGTAGGTAATTTGAAATACTTTTTCACTTTCGGCCAATAAACATATCCGGGCATCTTTAAGGGTCCTCCCAAGTATGCTCCCTCCGCATTCGGGTCTTTTTTCGTTTGAGGTTGTTGATTAGATGATGGAGTTGTCCACTCGATGAAGTCATCATTTTGATCAGAAATAATCTCTGAAAGAAGCTAACAATTTTTGCTGCTGAAAAAAAATCAATGCTCACCATTATGAGGCGGCGGTCTCCATGAAGCATTCATATTATACTGTCTATCCAACATTGCAGATGGCATCTTATCTAAACCTGAAAGTCAGTTTTTTTCACACAAAAAAAACCTTCAGACAACAAAAAGACAAGTCGTGGAGTAAACAACAAGGGACTGCAACAAGCAGTCATGCGACATATTCAAGACATTTCAAAGTCGTGTTGTCTGCTCTCTCTTGCCTCTCTTCAGTCTATCGAATTCTGCCATTTAGTGTGGTTTCGCGTCGCCGTGTTGGCAGAATGAGAAAAACAAGGAATTATGATTGAAAACTGGAGCTAGTTATAGCATTTAATGCGTCGCGTGTTTGAACAGATGCTATGAAGAGAATTTTTGAAAGTTATACGAAACAATAACTATCGAATGTGTTACTTAAATCACACTAGAAGTAAGGTATCTCACGTGATCAGTTAAAATTCTGAAAACCATTATCTCTTACCTAACAAGGGAGGTTCGCGAGCTGTTACTTTCAACTTTTTCTTAAAATTTGTACACTTATAGAGTTTGACCTCCTGATCATCGTGGTATAGTTTTTATCCACCGGAAATTTTTGTGTAAAAAGTAATGAATTTTTAGACATTTTCCCATTACAATTCATAACTGTTATAAAATAAGGGCAGCACAGTAAATAAATGAATTTGTATTCACGTGCTCATTTTTCAAAGGTAAATGACTCATTTTTTCTTCAGAAAATGGTCATGAAATAACTTTAATCTTTCATAACTTTATTCACAAAAATTTCCGGCGAATAAAAAATGTACCACGATGATCAGGAGGTCGAACTACATAAGTGTACAAATTTTGAGAAAAAGTTGAAAGTAACAGCTCACGAACCTCCCTTGTAAGCAATAAATATGGAAAACCGGACATTCACGGCAAAAAAATCAATTCAGAAGAAAGTTAGGTAACAACAAATGAGTTCATTCAACGTATAATTCAATTCGGTTCAAATTACAAAATGAAATAACTCATAGAAATGCAAATTATTTTTTGACATTCAAAGCTTTTTGGTAAGCAGATTCCAGAAGTTCTTGATATTCTGGTAATTTGAAGAAGATGGCTTCATTCTTGAAATTGGAAACACAGCCCTTTTTGAAACATTTTAAAATAACTAACTTTCAATGCTTTTAAAGTGTATGCATCTTCCGGTAGACTGACAAGATCTTTGTCTCGGAGATAGTGCAAAACCTGGATTCATAATAAGTTATGATTCTATTTTAAAATGTGAAAAAACATACATGTCTGAAAAGTTGCCCATCACTGTCAATATCGATTCGATATTTAATCCAATTTGGAGATTCTGGCCATTTCTTTCTTTGAGCATAAAAATTGACACTAAGGATAATGAGAATGAAACTACATAACTACTTACCATACAACTTAACCAGCTATTCTCCCATAATTTGGTAAAATATGGACAGCGAAACAACGTTTTCAGTGTAACAGGATATATCTTAAACTTTTCAATTCCCGAGAATGAAATTTCGAGATGGTACACTTACAGTTCCGCCAAAGAACAAATTAATCCATTCATTACTATAATCGAAAATTGACTCCCAATCAGGATCAGGATCATACTTGTAAGACATCATCGAGCCTATAAATTGACCAAAACACAATCAGTTCTAAAAGTATACTTGAAGTACGACTTTCGGAAATGTCTGTCAATATGCGAATATTTTAAAAAGAAAATTCCAAAAATTTTAGGAAACTAGGAAAATATTCGTTTTTCTTTGTTTTGGGAAGACCATTCACTAGAAGGCAAAGAGAACTTAACGGAAGAAGAGTTTCAATAACTTTTCCACACAAGTTTAGTGAAATTTCACTAGCGTTTTCACCGGGAACACGAAAAAGTAGGAGAAAAAAAAGAAAAAGTGAAAAATCAGCATCGCTAGGTACGGTACGCTACGCGGTGTACACACCTCGGTGTTTGCACACATTTCAAAATATACAGTAATCCTTCATTCAAAAATTCAATTTTCATTTCACAGAAAGCAAGTTTTCACTCCGAATCCGAATAGCATGCATAATATTGTCGCTTTCCAGTCAATCTCCATAATTTTCTCTTCAACATTTCTCTATACTTTTCCAATCCGAAAAAATCCGCCTCAGCCTGCAAAAATTTAATTTATTTTTGTGTTTTTTTAGAGTTCAATCACCATCAAAGCTTCTAAAGTGAACTGATCAGCCGGTAAACTCGTCAATTTTCCGTTCCGAAGATATTGAAGAATCTGAAAATTCAAATTACAACAGATTTTTGGGTAAAAATGAACAAACTTCTCTGAAAAGTAGGCCATCTCTATCAATATCAACTCGATTTTTGATATGATTCGGTGATTGCTCCCATTGAACACCGCGCACCTGGAAAAATCCTCAACTAAAGTAAGATTTTGAGCATTTAAAAAAAACCTACCTTTATACTGGCATCTAAAACTTTCACAACATCCTTGAAATATGACCCAGAAGTTTGAGGATTCATCAAAGTTTTGACTTGAAGTGGATAAATCTGGAAATAATTCCAATTTTTTTTATAAAATCTGAGAAAATTTGACTAACCTGTCCACCAACAAAGATATTAATCCAAGCATCTTCCGAATTGAAAGACAATTCTGGAGCCATTTTCTGAAACAAGAAAAATAAAGAAAAATGCACAAAGACTGAAACTAAACAACAAAAATGTATACATTTGCTACTCCGGAACAGGCACTTTTTTGTGTGGAGAAGCTGGGTCCAATGAAAAAAAAGAAAAAATGGAGAAAAATCTAATTTTTCTCCTTTTTTGTTGTGAAGATCCACTTAAATCTATAAAATAATGAAGATAATTGAATGAAAAAAATATGAGAATTTTTTTTTGCAGAACAGAAAAAGCAAATTCTTTGGAAGTATATAATTTCAGATTTCTTCTATTTAGTATAACAACAAGAACAACAAAAAGAAACCACGATTGAATGTGTTGTTTTTGCTTAGAACCTAGTATGTAGAAGCAAAAAAAAACAAGTAATTCACCGCTTTTTTCCGTCTCCCCACGATTTTGACCAATTTACTAAAAACGGCCACCTTTTTAGCCCCGATTTTTCATTGGATTTTTCGTCGGAAGAAAACAGATATAAATAAGGCGATTATTCTTGCGCAGAAAAAAAGAAGAAAAAGTCCGAGAAAAGAAAAGTCGACACTTGATTCCCTTGAGAAATTGGGCAAAATCTGAATAAATCTTTCTTAGAAGGAGAAGAAAGGAATGGAATGGAGATGGGTTTTGGCTGGAAATTGGTTTGGGATTAATGGATTTGGAAATCTTGAAAGCAAAATGTGAATTTGAGTTCGGGATTTCAGAATCTCGAGATATTTTGAGCCAAAGTTTGAAAAGTGACTTTGAAATTCAAAGTTTAGCATCAAGATTGACCACATGGGATTTCGCATGTTCTATTTTCAGCGCCAAAACTTGTTCTTTGCTCAGTGAGCATGTATGCTCTATTGAAACGGTCTGTTCGTTGAAATCTGAACTAATTACACCAAAATTATAACTATAAGTTAAAAATTCAGGATAAGAGCCTCTTCCTCTCACAAAATATTCCTAAAGTCATAAATTTTTAATTTTTTGCAGACAGACGAAAAAAATCGTTGTTTTCTATTCTTTTGGTTTTTAAATAACAGCACAAAAAATCTGAAATTCACAGAAAAAGTTTTTTTTATTTTTCAAAGGTCTGCAAAATTTCGTCGTAATGTTTTTTGAATCTGCATACACCGAACTTTACGAACAATTGTGAGTTCGGGTTGAAAACAGGGAGAAGCATAAGAACTTTTTTAAAGTGAAAAAAAAATTTTATTTCGCGAAAAATATTAAAATTCTATTGTTCAACAGCCATTTTGCAAGAAAATGAACAAAATTTGAGGCACAAAATTGTAATACTAATAATTATGCAAATTATAGGTTCAAAAAGACCAAAAATTAGAAAAAAAAGGAGCTCATAACAAAAGAAGGAAGCAAAATAGTCTTTTTTTTTTGATGAAACAATAAAAAAACTTCATTTCAGTTTCCACTCTATATATATATAGTTATTGTTTCTGAAGTGGTCAAAAACATACTTTATACTTGATGAGCATAAAAATAATGAAAAATTAATCGAGAAGTAGTAGCTTGGGTGCATTCATGCTACACTAATACACTACATCGGGTACTGTATTTTGAATATGAGAAAAAAGTGAAATCACTGTTGAAATATGAAACTAGACATTTTATCGAACCTTGGAAGTACGTTTCAAAATCAGTTGAAAAGATGATTGATCAGAAAATTAAATATTCTCATGCACTTTAAACAACTTTTTAAATAACATTTTAATTTTTTACAAAAAGTTTTTTCAGCCGCTAAATTCGAAAAATTATAATGATAAAAATAAAAATAAAAAATCAAACAAACAAGCTTGTTCGCTCCATTGAGAAGAAACAATTCGTTTGGACTACGGTTTGTGAACATTCACGTCAAGTTGTGTGTTTTATGTGCGAACACCAAGAAAATGCGGCAATTTCAAGGGGTCTCAGCGACTTTGAAACAAGGATTTTTTCTCGGTAATCACTAAACTTTTGAAAAAATGTTTCACACATTGAAAAATCATGGGAAGATGAACAAAAGTGTTGGAATAACTTTTAAAAAATTACTTCAAACTGTCCAGGTGTTTTCAATGCTCGAGGCACAAAATCCGGATTTGACGAGCCGGTTTTTTTCAAAGAATATTCGAAAAAGTTGCAATTTTGTGTGAAAAAATCGCAAAAATATAGATATACGTTTCAAAATCAATCGAAAAATGGTAATTTACGAAATTAAATATTTTCATGCATCGGCTACAATGTATTATTTTTCATTTCCTGCCACCAATTTCCTGTCAAAAAAATATATTTCCCGAAAATCCTGGTTTCACAATACCATTTTTTTTTCAAATTTAATTTAAAGACATCTATTCAATTAGAAAATGTATGTTCTCCAAAAAAAAAACTCAAAATATAGCAAACAAGCTTGTTCGCTCCATTGATAACAAAACAATTCGTTTGGACTACGGTTTGTGAACATTCACGTCAAGTTGTGTGTTTTGTGTGCAATCAGGATGGATATGAGGCAAATTTACGGCGCCTGAGCTACTTTAAAAAAAAAAATATTTTCTAGGTAATCACTAAATTTTTTGAAAAAATGTTTCACACATTGAAAAATCATAGGAAGATGAACAAAAAAATGTTGAGATAATTGTAAAAAAAAACGATCTCCAACTGTCTAGGTGTTTTTAATGAAGCCCGGTCCTGATTTAACGAGCCGGTTTTTTTTCAAAGAATATTCGAAAAAGTTGCAATTTTGTGTGAAAAAATCGCAACAATATAGATATACGTTTCAAAATCAATCGAAAAATGGTAATTCACGAAATTAAATATTCTCATGATCGGCTAGAATCTATTTATTTTAATTTCCTGCCACCAATTTTTTGTCAAAAAATGGTTTCCCGAAAATCCTGGTTTCACATTTTTTCAAATTTCATTTGGAGACACCTATTTAATTAGAAAATACATGCTCTCCAAAAAAAATTCAAAATCAAACAAACAAGCTTGTTTGCTCCATTGAGAAAAAACAATTCGTTTGGACTACATTTTGTGAACATTTACGTCAAGTTGTGTGTTTTGTGTGCAAACACCATGAAAATGCGGCAAATTCACGGCTTCTGAGGGAGTTTGAAAAATGAATATGTCTCGGTAAATCACAAAATTTTTGAAAAAAATGTTGTAATAACTTTAAAAAAAATTATTTCCAACTGTCTAGGAGTCTTTAAGGCACTCTACGACAATCTGAAATTTCACTGTTATTTCAGAAAAAATAGTCTGAACATCGGAATTTTTTCGGATATTGATCTACAAAAACTGGAGCACATTGCTGATATCTTTGAGCATTACTGTGCAAAATATGGAGCCAAGCAGACTATTCTGAGCCTAGTTATGACAATTTAACCAACAGGGTACAAATTTTTCAAAACTATTTTTTATTCTGGAATGTATACGTTTCAAAATCAGTTGGTAACATGATAATTCACTAAATTAAATATTTTCGTGCAACGTAAATTTTTACCCTAAAAAATGATTTTCCGATTTTTCTGAATTTGAAATCTTGGTTTGATGATACCATTTTTTTCAAATTTCATTCAAAGAATGTGATGTGCAGGCTTCATATGGTACTGTAATATTACACACATGTAAGCCTTTCGAAGATCAGTGACCCGCGCTCTATTGATATCCTACAAGTTTTTGCTCTGAAAATGGGCTTTAAGTTGATTTTCAATGTTAAATTCGAGTTCTACGTGAAAAACTACCCCATCAAACTTTTTATTGTATGGTTTTATTATTTCGAGAAGCATATTTTCAAGTTTTAAGAAAACTGAAACTACATCAGCCCTTCATACAGATTCACAAATAAAACTCAATCGATTGTGTCTCATAATTCTTCCTCCAATCAATATCCCTTCTCTCCGTTGTCAACATCCATTTCCCTTTAACCTCCGCCGCAACAAAACTCAAATTCGTCCACTCCCCAACTACTTCAAAGATCAAGCCCCCCATCGGTGAAACCTGCGGTGGTTCTTGTTTTACAACCAGTTCTGGCATCTCTGATGGGTAGTATTTTTCGAGTTTCGCATTGGATTTGAATATTTCGACAGATGAGCTAGTGATAATTGTGAAGGGTTCCACAGTGGATTTGAAGAACTTCTTAGGGTCCCGGAGGTTAGTAGCATTCACACATCCATCGATCAAATATTGGAACTTGTCAATTATCTCAGTCTCATTCTTCTGAAGCGGCTTCCTCGCTAAGCAGTTAACCCGGTGCTCTTGGATCAAACGAATATCTCCCTTAACCATTTGAGCTATAAAAAAGACCCTCCCCGAAGAAAAATCAACTGAGAACTTCACTGATTCTCTCGTCCAATCATACTCCCATTCTTCTGTAAATTCCGCCTTAGTTTCTGGCTTCTCTTGAGCCATCAGGTACTTGTTGAAGTACTCTTCTCGACGAACTGGCACTCCTAGATCCTTACAAATTATCCGATAATTGTCCCAGGTTATTGATTTGAACAATCTCCGACTTTTGAGCTGCACCGCTTTTAGGTATTGTTGAGCAAATTTGATGGATAGCTTCTTAAATGTGATTGGCTCATCAATAAGGGGACTCAAATAGGCTCTCTTTTGACATTTCACAAGTTCCTCGGATAATATTTTATATTCTCCATCAATCTGATGGATTCTATAAACCACTGTGAAGTCCTTAGTATCCACGTGGAAGTGTATAACCCCATCTGGAGTGCGGGAAGCATTATAGATTTTGATATCTTCGAAGAAATAGAGGATAAATTTGGAGCGAGAGGCGTTGAGAAATGTGATATAGTTTTTTCGGAACACTGTTTCACTGAGACATTTTGTTTTGGAAGTGAAGGATTTATCCAGGAGGGCTTCCAAGGTGCCATCTGGAAATGAAGTTTGGAAGAAAAGAAGACACGTGGAATTTTGGACCCAAAATTAAATTTTTTTCTTCTAGAAAATTTATCATTCTCATTGTTTGAAGCAGCTACTGAGTTCTGTGAAAATGTGAAAAATTTTCAAGTTTTACGTGCGTTGCGGTCGTGCGTCGCGTGTGAGTATACGATTATTTAAATCGTCATAACTCGGTTAAGAATGTTTCATTTGGTCCCTTATTTTGCACAATTTTTCTCAGAGAGATGATTACTGAGATCCAGTTTTATAGGACTAGATCTGGAAATTTTTTCTGAGAAAATATTTGAAAAAAAAAATTTCAGAAAAAAAAATACGATTTTTTATCACTGAACAGTCAGAAAAAAACAGGGCCTAGTTTTTAACAGTTAATTTTTTCTAAAATTTTTTGAATATCTGAAAATCGTAGAATTTGATCCGAAAATAAGACCAGGTACATTCTAGGAACCTTCTCTGGTTGTTGTTTGGTTCCATTTTGGTCCAATTCGGGAGAACTCGAAAAGAATAGGACCATATCTGTCCATTTTTTCTGATCCGGCCCATTTCAAAAATCAACCTATTTTCAATTCATTTTTTTTTCTAAAAAAAAATCATCCTAGAAAAATATTTTGTCATTAGCCAAAATTTCTAGCAAAAAACAAGTTTTTTTTCAGAAAAATTTCCAGATCTTTAATTCTGCAGATATTGTCCTACAAAACCTTGAGCACATTGCTGATACCTTTGCGCATAACTGTGCAAAATATGGGCTCAAAAAGACCATTTTGAACCGAGTTATGACGATATAACCAGCAGGGTACTGAGTTTCATGAGGTCAAACTGGGCTCATTCGAAAGAGCACAAAATTCTGAGCTTTTGCTGTGTGAAAATTTTGAATACCTGATTTTTGGCATCAAAATAGGACTCGTGGAAAGTTTTAGATTCCACGTGTCGATATTCAGAACCCCTTTTACCTTCAATAGATCTCATAAAACCCCACACCAACTTTTTCGCAATTAATAAATAATCATCAATAATTGATGTTATTAATGGTGTATTTTGGCAATTTGTATGTTTCTCCGAAATCAATCGATATTCCCATTCATCAATTTTCACCGCGTTATACTCATTAATCGATATTCCACTGATATTCACTTTGAACATCAAGGTGCCATCAGTTTTTGAAGTTGTCTGAATTATCTTGTGCTCTCTGATGGTTGGCAACAACACTTCTTCAATATGAAATATTGATCGATAGAGCTCTGAACGGGACAGCATCACCGATCCATTGCAATCGATAATTGTGAAATTTGGGTCCAAAAATTTGTTGAGTATATCACCATTTCTTGTTGATAATCCTTTTGTATAATTCGACAATAAATCTTGAGAATCGGTTGAAAAACAGTGATTAATTATTGAGATGTAAAAAATTGCTTGTGTTAGAAAAAACATTGACATGATTTCAAAATAAAATATTTAAAAAAAAGAGACTTTGTTGGTTTACGATTTCCAGACGGTGGGAAAAGTCTGAAAGTGGGATTATTGTGGAGTTATTTAGGAGCACTGTATTTGCTGCAATCAGGCTGGTTACTGTACATATTTTCAGTTTTGTTTGCAATTAAAAATAAGCTTCCCAGAATGATGAAAACATGAAATAAAAAGTTAGATGGGGTAGTTTTACATGTAGAATTCGAATTTAACATTGAAAATCAGATTGTTTTCAGGGCTAAAACTTATAGATTATCAATAGAGCGCATAAACCAGAGGTTAGCATTCGCAACGTTTGATCATACAACAAGCTCAGGTTCGGTTCCCCATTGCTTCCAAACTTTTTTGGTTTTTTTCAACTTTTCATATTTAAAGAGCGACTGCGGTTTCCCTTCTCGAAAGGGTGTGCATTTTCGCGTGTGTCTTATTGTTTTGCTTTTGTGTATGCACACAACGTTTTTTATTTTTTTTTCTCGCAGTCGCCCTTTAATAGAGCGTATTTTCAAGGCTCCGGGACCGTTTGAAATTTTAAAAAAAGTGCTAAAATTTTGTTACCAAAGGTTTTCGGGTACGCAGAACATGATGGCGATGTTCATTTTTCACCAAAAAAAACTGTACCTTAGTTTTTCACTATTTTAGGTCCAAAATTGAGTGACCCAGATTTCGATGAAATTTTCAGACAAAGGATATTAGAGTTTGGTGAACGTTATGATAATGCTAATTTCGCACCAAAATGAAATTGTGCTTGAGTTTGTACCTGTTTTAAATCCAAAACTGACAGACATAGACTTTTTTGAAATGTTTTTCGTTCAATTTCAGACCAAAACAAGTAAATTTTGGACTTAAAGCAAGTACAAACTCGAACACAATTTCATTTTGGTGCGAAATTAACATTATCATAACGTTCACCAAACTCTAATATCCTTTGTCTGAAAATTTCATCGAAATCTGGGTCAGTCAATTTTGCACCTAAAATAGGTGAAAACTAAGGTACAGCCTTTTTTTTGGTGAAAAATGAACATCGCCATCATGTTTTGCGTACCCGAAAACCTTTGTTGAAAAAATTTCACACGTCTGCGAAATGTCCCAGAACCATTTTCAAAAACTCTGACACTCAAAAGTACATGTTAGGAAAAAAGGCAGTTTCGATAGAGCGCACATGACCCACTGAACGAAGTGAGCAATTTTTTCTGATTTTCTCTAGCAGCCCTCCTTTAAGATACATTTATTGATTTTTCCAGGGAAGATACACCTCCTCTATTCTCACCGTCTGTAAATCGTAAAACATGTTTAAAAAAAACCACATTCTGAAACTCATTTCAGTTTCAGAAAATGATTCTAGTTTTTGGGATTCTCTTGATTTTTTCAATCCAACAATGTCAATCCGATGATGCTCAATATATATTCGCCAAATACACCAAAGGCTTGACGACAGGCAATGGCTCATACCTCAACACACCATTAGACCCGAATTTCAAAATTTTCGCCTGCGATGGCTCTGTCATGTTCACCCGAGCTCAGCTTTATCAAGCAATAAACCATAGTGATCATTTATTGTTGCCAACTATTCGAAATAACAAGATAAGCGAGGTAACTACACATATCAATGGAACATTGGTGTTTAAAGTGAATGTCAGGGGAATATCGATTAATGAATTCGTAGCGGAGAAGGGAGATGATGGGAAGTATCTATTGATTTCGGAGAGGCATATGAATTGCCTGAATCAACCATTAATAACATCAGTGATGGATGATTATTTGTATATTGCGAAGAAGACGATATGGGATTTCATATGCCCATATGGATGTAAGTTATGGGGCTCATGTGAAAGAGCGTATTCGATTTAGTAGATATGAATTTACGCGAGAAAAATTCGCCCCCATGAGGAGTCGAACCCGCGTCCCGGCGATTTTTCGTGCGCTCTATAGCATTGAATGTGTGTGAGCGCGTCCGATCTGGCAGATGAAGCAACGTCGAGGCCGGTTAGTCGAGGGTTCGAACCCGGGTGGTGGAAATTTCTCAAAAGTTTTTATTTTTTTTGTTTATGTGTTTCCTGAAGTTTAATACTGATGTTCAGAGGTAAAAAATCGTATGACTTAAAAAAAATAGAATTTTTCACTGCGGAAAAAAATTCATATCTATCTACTAAATCGAATACGCTCTTTCACATGAAAGCAACTTCATTTTTGGTGCCAAAATAAAAAAAAGGATAGTAAAATTTCGAATTTTTCAAAAATCTACTTTACATTTTGGTTTTAAGACGTAGATATAATTTACAGAAAAATTTGACAAAAAACATTTTTTTGTAATTTTGAAAACGAAAAAAAGCATATTCGCCCCCATGAGGAGTCGAACTCGCGGACCGCCGACTTTTTGTGTGCTTCATAGCAGTAAGCGGCGGTCGCGTCCGATCTGGCAGATGAAGCAACGTCGAGGCCGGTTAGTCGAGGGTTCAATCCCGGGTGGTGAAGTTTCTCAAAAGTTTTTATTTTTTAGTTTATTGGCATGTCGAGTGGTAAAACTTTGAACTTTTGTGTTTACTGAAGTTCAATAATGATGTTCAGAGGTGAAAAAATCATATAATTTTTTTAAAATATAATTTTTTACTCCGGAAAAAATTCATACTAAATCGGATAGGCTTTTTCACATGAAACCAACTTCATTTTTGGTATCAAAAAAATAGAGTAAAATTTCGATCTACTTCAAAATTTGCTTTTACTACGAGATCCTCATAGTTTACAAGGAAATTTGAAAAAAATAGTCTTAAAATTACAAATTTCCAGACATGAAGTACACCATGCAAAACCACCTCGCTCCCGACTTCTCCACCCACACAAAATGTCTCAGTGAATCCATCTTCCACGAAGAATATATTCAACACCTCAACGCCTCTCACAACAAAATCATCCTCTATGGATTCAAGGACATCGAAATCTATAATGCTTCCCGAACTCCAGATGGGGTTATACACTTCCACGTGGATACTAAGGACTTCACAGTGGTTTATAGAATCCGACTTATTAATGGAGAATATAAAATATTATCCGAGGAACTTGTGAAATGTCAAAAAAGAGCCTATTTGAGTCCCCTTGTTGATGAATCAAGAACCTTTAAAGCTTTATCAAGAAAATTCGCCGAGCACTACTCGCAAGCGATTCGATATAAACATCGGAGAATGTTCAAATCAATAACCTGGCCAACATTCCAAGTAAACTGCGATTCCAAAAAAAAGACAGTTCGACGTGAAGAATACTATAACAAATACCTGTTGACTCAAGGAGACGAGAATGGAGCAAAACTCACCGGAGAGTTGGACTATGATTGGACTAGGGGGAGTCTGAAATTCGGTGTGGACTATTCTTCAGGAAGAGTTCTTTTTGAAGCCAAATTAATTGCTGGAGAAATGCTTCTCCTCTCCGAGACCAGAGATTCTTGCTTGTACAAGGCAGAATTGGATAAAAGTGACGAAGAGGTACTCGAAAAAATGCAACATCTTCTCAATGGATATGTGAATGCTATCAACAGCCGGAATGATACAAAATACTTCGAATATGTTACAGATCCAATGATTGTTTACACTGGCTTCTCTTATGAGGAATTCAGACTGGACACAAAACCAAATTTCACTAAAATCTACCCAACCGAACTGCCAGAGCTCATTGTTAAACAAGAGAAACCCAAAGCTCTAGAGAATAATGGTCTGGAGTTTCATGTAATTGGGGAATGGGCGGTGTCAAGATTTGATGCTCGGGAGATAAATGGAAAATGGATGTTGACAACGGAGAGACGGGGAGCAGAATGGCAGGCCGAGTTCAGAAGAATATCAGATAAACAGAATAATATAAAAGTGGATATATTGTAGGGTGTAGTTTTTTGAATAAAGTTTGTATTGAACAACAAAAATAAATGTCTCTAGCATAGCAGATAACAAAACCTGGAAACCGTCGGCTACTAGATTGTACTCATTCTATTCTCTAATCATTAAAAACTACAATTACATCAATAAATCTAAGATAACAAATAACTGTTGACTCAATGTGCAAAACTCACTAGAGATTTGGATTACAATTGGACAAGGGGGAATCTAAAATTCGGTGTTGACTATTCTTCATGGCGGGTTATTTTTGAAGCCAAACTGGTTGAGGGGGAAATCCTCTTGCTCTCCGAGACCAGATATTCTTGCTTGTACAAGGGAGAATTGGAGAAAAGTGAGGAAGAGGTACTCGAAAAAATGCAGGATCTCCTCAATGGATATGTGAATGCTATGGAGATGTGACTGGTATCATCTACTCAAGTACAACTACCGACTATATTTTGTCAATGAAGGTATTCATAATTAAAATGATACAGAAAATGTTCTAGAACACTAAACAAGCTAGAATTATTTTTCTGATTTCGAGAATTTGGTTTTTTTTTTGAAATTTAGTAGATTTTTGTGGTTTGATGGCAGTCTTGAAAATACATAACAATAATACAAAAAAAGAAGATTTCACAGGCAAAAAAAAGTATCTTTTTTTACCGCGGTTTTTTAAGGCGGTGTTTGCACACAATTGCGCGAAATTCAAAAATGACTTTTTTTTTGTTTTTTTTTCCAGTTGAGTGTAAATAAGACTAACAGGCAAAAAGAAGTCATCGTGGGAGGTGGAACAGACTGGCATAACAAAAACTGGCACATTTTACGACATTACAGAAAGAATATTCAATGTTGCACAAAATTTGGCAAAAAAATGGAAAAATAACGTTTTATGTGTAATCTGAACAGTTTTGGAGAAAGATTTTAGTATATTGGTTATAAATCGGAATATATTCTTTATTTTCCACACCAAATCAACGAGTTTGCGGATATTTAGCCAATAATATCACGAAATATTTTAAAAATTTTAAAAATATTCTCCCGAAAACTGTGCGGCAAGAGCGCATATTTAGTGTGCGGACCATTGCCATTTTCAGACAGGACAAACTCCTCCCATTTTTGCAGAAACATGTTTTTTATTTAGGGAAAGTTCGTAACTATTTTTTTCTGAATAAAAAATACTTTTTTTTTTCACTGTGGATTTGGATGTCCTATATCCCGTAAATATCAAGAGCCGTTGCGCTAAACTAGAGGCAAGCGGAGTGTCGTTATTTTTTCTCACATTTTTCAAAAAAACGGTCGTGAATTGAAGAAATACCATTAGGGCTGTCCCGGAAACTATTTAATACACACGTTTTACCTTGCACATCTATTATACTCTCCATTTCACAGAGTAGCTCTATGGCTCAACAACTTCTAGCAGAACAGAAAATAGGAGAACTCGAAATCAGTGAATCTGTTACTTTAACGGAATCCTTCTTGTTATTCTGCTGATTCAAACTGTTCCAAAATGACTGCATTTTCCTGGACGGATGGGTACACAACTGGAACTGATGGGTTTCTTGGTTGGGGTGATGGATATCCATCAAGTTATGATAATCATTGTGCCACTTTCAATGTTTCCGCAGGAGGTTTGGTTGATGTTCCGTGAGTTGTCTTCTGAGATCACAATTCAATAGATGATTCCAGATGCGATCAAACGTTACAAGGTAGAATTTGTGGAAAGTTGGCTACTGAAGTATAGAGTTAAGCTGTGAAAATCGAGAAATAAACATGTTGAATGGATTTTTCTGGTCTTACTGTTTTTAGTCTGCCCCCGTGGACACCCCCCCCCCCTAAAAATGTGTATTTTTGGACCTTCTCAAGAAATTCTCAAGAATTGCACATCAAAAAATTCTATTCCAAGCACATATTTAGATCGATGGCTAAAATAAAACATCATTATCGGGTCTCCTAGGAATGTATGTTCTCATTATTCTATAATGTTTTGTCTGATGTTCTACGTTTTCATATTTTCAACTGTGAATGGATATTCTATGTTAACATTCTACGCAACATATAATTCCTCTGATTGTACTTCTTTTCCAACAATTTCGTGGGATGATTGTGTCACAAATTGTCAGCAGAATTCGACATGTTACGTGAGTTGAGAAAAATTAACCGGTTCTTCGTTGTGAGACCAAATAGGGTATTCTTACAGTATGCATTGAGTACCCCAACATCTTCATGTAGTACTTGTGGATATGGAGATGTTACTGGTATTGTCTACTCAAGTACAACTACCGACTATATCTTGTCATTGAAGGTATGCAATCTAAAAAGGTTTTAATCCAAATTAGATGTATACCTCGTAGAGGTACGTCACACGCCAAACACGCCAACATTCCACCACTGACGCGGTTCGTGTGTTGGCGCGTTCTCGGTTTGCTTGTTAGTAGGTTTTTGTGGTCTTAAAAAATAACAAAAATTGTAGAAAAAAATAAGATGAAACATTTGAATTCCCGCTCTCCCGCAAATATCAAGATCTTTAGCGTTAAACAAGAGGCAAACGGAGTCTCGTTGTTTTTAATACAAATTATCGACAATTAAAATTTGTGGAATTCTTAAAGATTTCTTGACCACGCGAGCAAACGCGCTCTAATGCAAGCTGAAATATATAGCAAAAAGATATTTTTTGATTTATTAGACAAAATAGTGAGTGAAAATGAGAGAATCAGACACTTGTAGATCAAAATATCTCGAAGCGAAAGGAATAGAAAAACCAACTTGGTTTCGGAAGCCTGGTACCCACTAAGAGCACCCTCGAACACCCCTAGACTTCATGCCTATTTTCCAGAGTAACACTTCCGATTGCTCAACTGCTCAACAACTTCTATCAGAGCAGCAGATTCAAGAGCTCGAGATCGCTGAATCACTTATCTCTACAACTACTGTATTATCCACTACAACCCCTTCCTATACCTGTCCAAATGGATGGATAATGTTCAATAGAACACTGGGAACATGGTGCATCGGGTTCTACACCAATACAACTAGTTTCAATCAATCAATAGGTGAAGAGTACTGTGTGAATTATTTCGATGCGAAGCTCTCAGGCTTTGAAACTGAGGAAGAGGTTGACACAATGTTAACCTTGGCCACGTCAATGTACACATCTGGTTTCCTATTCATCGGCGCTGTGAGAAGTGCATCATGCTACTCGGACAATTCCAGTTGTACCAATATGAATGGATTCATCTGGACAGATGACTTCACAACTGGAACTGACGGGTTCCTTGGTTGGGGTCCTGGACAACCATCCAGTTATGATAATCATTGTGCGGGCCTCAGTGTGGCAGCTGGTGGCCTAACAGATATGCCGTAAGTTATATTAGATAGCTGTATATATTCTGAAAATTGTTATAGATGCACTCAAGTTATACGAGGTTCCGTTTGTGGCAAGTTAGCAACTACGGTGTAAATGTACATTTTTTGAACAAAAAATCAATGAATGAACGTGTTTTAATGATTGTAGACCTGAGAAAACCCCCCCCCCCCCAAAAAAGAGTATGTGGGTGTGGAAAATGTATACATACATAGCTTTATCAAATTATCAGTCATAATTCGCATTTACTTTTTTTTCTTTTATACCTATAATTTGATTTTTTGGTGGTTTTTAGGCTCAACTCAATGAACACATGTCAATGAGCTTTTCCATAGGAATTTTTGAAAAAATTCAAGAATTTTCAGTTTTAAAAAAAAAATCGTGATTTAAAGGAACATATACAATCAAATTTCAAAATGAAACAAACAAGCTTGTTCGCTACATTGAGAAAAATCAATTCGTTTGGATTACGGTTTGTGAATGTTTGCGTCAAGTTGTGTGTTTTGTGTGCAAACACCATGAAAATGTGCGGCGACTGAGCAACTTTGAAAAAATATTCATTTTTCTTGGTAAAACACAGAATTTTTGAAAACGTATTTCACAAAACTCATTGGAACTATCTAGGTGTTTTTAAGGAATACAAAATATTTGAAGTTTTCAAGTTTTTTTCTGATTTTTAGACGCTGATCCATATCCCGTAGTTCATTTTTTGCGCAAATTCTGAAATCGAGAGCTGAAAACCGAGATTTCCAGTTTTGATCAAAAATATTTTAACGCTAATGAAATTGCTGAAACCTAAGAAAATTCAGCAAGTTTCATTGGATCAGGTGTAACTTTTTGTTCTCTGAAAACACTGAAAATTCGAAAATGTTCATAAAATTTCAATTTTTCACGTAAAATTGGTTTTTTTTCCATTTTATATTTTAACTCTACAAAAAACATGTGATTTCGAATAGATATTTCAACAAGTTGTAAGATAAATCCAAAGAAAAAATAAACAAAAAAAAACTCACATTAATTTTATTTTCTGAGATTGTTGTAAACAGGGAAAAAATCATCTCTTGACTCTTCATCACTTCCATTTCTTGAATTTTTCTCTTTTTCGAATCCTCTCCAGAATAATTCAACTATAACTGGGCCTTTTTAAATAAAAATTAAAGAAAAAATAGTTCACCTGGTCCATCAAGTTTTCATGATTCTTTGCAAGGTGAAATTTCAGATTATTGGTTCCAGAATTCTTCGAAAATGCAATCATTTTATTGCACGTTTTACAATGTGCGGCGTTTTCAGAGATAATGAAGAACTCGGAATATTTGGAACGTTTCGCGTTCATTTTTTGGTGCACGATGTCTTCTGAAACATAATTATGTTTTTGTGAGAAAAAAAGGAAAACGAAAAAAAAACTCGTTGAATAAGAAATAAAATTTCTTCTTTTTCGTGCAATTTCGAAAGTCGGAAGTCGAAAACCGGAAGCTTTAAAAGTGAACGGAAGTAACAAGTCGGAAGTCGGAATCACTCCCCAAAATGTACATGAAATCATAAATAATTGCTTAACGGGCAATTTTGGACATTAGGAGAGTTGATTTGGTATATACACAAATTTTCATGGAAAGTGTAAGAAAACTAGTCAAATCCTGTGAAGTTTACGTTTTAAAAAATTTTCAAACAGCTTTAAAACTGTTTTAGAATAATGCTGTCTTTACTCGATCAAACGCATAATCAAATACATAATTTCAAAATTCCAAGAGAAAATTGAACCCATCTTAACCCGCTCATTTTCAGTCGTTGTCTCTTCTTTGTATTCCGATTTTTTTGATGTGGATGGCTGAAAATTGGGATTTTAAAAATCGGCTCCGGGCCATATGAAATTTTAGAAAAGTGTTTAAATTTTGATAAAAAAAAGAGAGAGCTGAACCTGAGTTTTCCTCTATTTTAGGTCCAAAATTGACTGACCCAAATTTCGATGAAATTTTCAGAAAAAGGGTATTTGAGTATGGCGAACGCACCAAAATGAAATTGTGCTTGAGTTTGTATCTGTTTTAAGTTTCAAAACAGACTGACATATTGTCCATTTCGAATTTCTATTCCCTTCGCAAAAGGAGTTTTTTGATCTACCAGACGAAATAGTGTGAAAAACTAAGAGAATCAGACACTTGTAGATCAAAATATCTCGAAGCGAAAGGAATAGAAAGTTGAAATGGACAATATACTTTTTTGAAATGTTTTTCGTTGAATTTCGGACCCAAATAAAGTTAAAACAGGTTTTGTTCTGGTGCGAAATAAAAATTATCATGACGTTCGCCATACTGAAATACCCTTTGTCTTAAAATTTCATCGAAATCTGGGTCAGTCAATTAGACCTAAAATAGATCTAAAATATTAGACCTAAAATAGGTGAAAACTCAGGTACAACTCTTTTTTGGTGAAAAATGAGCATCACCATCATGTTTGGTAACAAAAATTTTCAACACTTTGTTCTGTAAATTTCATCTGGGTTCGAAATGTACCCGATCTATTATATCAACGTTGAGCTTTTCTAGAAGTTTTTGAGATTTTTTCAGAGATTTTTTTTGTTGGAAAAATCTCTGAGAAAATGTCCATACCAACCTGGAAAGGGATTTTATAATAAACATTTGCGAAAGTATATAGGAAGAAATTCAACTTTTCAGAAAAAAGATATTCCTAGAAAAACTGGAGCACATTGCTGATACCTTTGAGCCTAATTTTGAAAAATATAGGGTCAAACGGACAATTTTGAGACGAGTTATGACGATTCAACCGATTGGGTACGAGCCAAACAAAAATTGGCAACACGCGCTCTATTGATAATTCATGTTTTCGTAGCTTCATATGAAGTCACACAGCGATATCAACCGGTTTCTACAGGATTACTCACGAGAACTTGTTTCAGAAATAATTGTAGCGTTGAAGCTGAAACTACAGTAACCCAGTAACAGCTCTGTACAACTACTATTTACTTTAGAGAACTTCAAAATCTAGACATCTTCAATTTCCCAAGAATCTCTTACATTTCCAGTTACCTATTATTTTTCAAAACAAATTCAATTATATTCACCTCATTTCATCGTCATAATGCATTTTTTCTCTCTTTTTTCCTTTTTTTTTGATTAAAAACCTGGCGTGTGAATATTTCCAGAACGGAAATTACTTTTCCCAAAAATCCACATTTTTTTGTTGCTCTTCTGGCATGCAAACTTCTATCCTTGTATTGATTTTTCTATTGATTGGAATTGAAATCGTCAAAACAGGTAAGTAAAAAAAAGAAAAAAAAATTTCCCTATGGGGATCGAACCCGCCCTCCCTAAAATTTGGTGCGCTTTCAAGGCAAACACGTTAACCACTATACCAAGCGAGCATTCCTACTTGCCTGTGTGAATATTCAAGATAAAAGAGGCGATTTTTTTCAGATACAGGATTCGGTCCACCAATCGGTTCAGATGGTGGTGACACCAACCCCTCCACCAAGATTCAAAAAGCCAACACTAAAAAATCGGCCAAAGTCTCCACCACCACCACAACAACAATAACTACCGTAACTCCACCAAGTATATTATCCATCTGGTCGACTACAGTAGCCCCTGACACAAGTACAGTATCCACCTGGGCGACTACAGTACCCACCGCCGCCACTTCGGATACTGTAGACACCAACGCCACCAACATCGCCGTCGAAACCACCACCAAATCCACCAATTCCCCAAATACCTCAGTTTCACTTTTAGTTTGTCTCTCGCTCAATTATTTTTTGTTCTGTTAGAAATAAAAAATCTGAAAATGGGCGGAGCTTGCTGAAAAATTTTTCGCGCAGCACAAATCAGATCAAAATGAAAATGTTTCTAGTTTTATCCCTGCTGCTCTTTTCAATTATCGATTGCTTGCCATTGGGCAATTCGATGAATCCGGAACATCATGCGACAGGTGAGGGAATTATCGATTTTCAGCAAGGGTTACTGTAGTTTCAGTTTTTCTGGAAACATATTTTCTGGGGTAATTAAACCTGTAGAAATCGAATATGACATTGAAAATCTGAATAATTTTCCACTGAAGTTAGAAAAACGGTGATTATCAATGGAGCGCATGTGACCCATTAACTTATGGGGGTTTTTATGGGTTACTGTAGTTTCAGATTTTCTGGAAAAAAAATTCCTGTGGTAATTGAACCCGTAGAAACCGAATTTCACACTGAAAATTCGAATAAAATCGATCGAAAGCTAGAAAAACTGTGATTATCAATGGAGCGCATTTGACCCATTAAATTTTTGGTTTTTGTTTGGGTTACTGTAGTTTCAGATTTTCTGGAAACAAGTTTCTTTGGTAATTAACACCGTAGAAGTCGAATATGACATTGAAAATCTGAATAAAAACCATCTGAAGCTAGAAAAACTGGGATTATCAATGGAGCGCATGTGATCAATCAAAATTTTGGTTTTTTGGGTTACTGTAGTTTTAGTATTCCTGGAAACAAGTTTTCTGTGGTAATTGAACCCATAGAAACCGAATTTGACATAGAAAATACTTGGGAGTTCCTTTGAAAAGAGCACGTGCGACCCATTCAATTTTCGAGGATTTTTTGGGTTACTGTAGTTTCAGATTTTCTGGAAACAAGTTTTCTGTGGTAATTGAACCCATAGAAACCGAATTTCACACTGAAAATTCAAATAAAAATCATCTGAAGCTAAAAAAAACAGGGATTATCAATGGAGCGCATTTGACCCATTTACTTTTGTAGGGGGTTTTTTTTAAATTCACATTTTGACCCTTGAAAATACGATTTTGCCCCAAAAAATGTCGGAAATACCTTCTGAGACAAAAAAAATTGGAATTTTCAATAGAGCGCGAATTATCGATTTTATTTCGAAGCATATTTCAGGACTGTGCTCCCGTTTTTAAAGCCAAACATTTTGTTTTGCAGAATTTTCGGTCCAGGTTGTTCTTGATATATTTTGGTTAATTTACTTTGGAATTGCGATTAGTTACAGTACTATCTACCGTACTATCTGCTACAGTACTACTTTGGAAGTTTTAACCAAAGCATTATGAGCCAAACGTGCTCAATTGATAACTATCTACCAGGTTATAGACCACCAAATCTCTGAACTTCTTCATTTGCGTCGCGGTCGCGTTGCGTGTCATACAAAACCTGCACATGAAACTTTGGACGATAAGTAAGATGTGCAGGAGTACTGTAGAACCGCAACGCAACCAAAAACATACACACATGAGAACATTTTCCAGCTTTCGGTCCAATGATAACCGGTACAAATGTCCCACTCGACGAAGAGCCCATCGATGCTCCAATCGACGATCCAAACGAGATTGCCAAAGTTCAAGGACTCGTCCATGACGTCATCGAGAACAAAGATAATCCAGAAAACCTGCCAATCGTTGGTGAAGTCGCCAGGGAACAGGGTATAACAGGGTATAACACAACTACAGTACTTCCTCTCTCCGAAGTCTATAATTCTACAGTACCACCTACAGTAGTATAAGGTACATGGTCGAATGAATCTTTGTTTTGTTGATTTTCTCACGATTCAAATTCAAGTAATTTTTTGCAAAGAACAGATTTATAACAACAAAATCAAAAAATTCCTACCAACATTTTAATGCCAAAATGGCGAAAATGGTGTCAAAGTCATAGCCGTGCTGAAAATTCTTGATTTTGGGGATAAAAATTGGGGTGAAACTCGCTTACCCTAATCAAACGTAGTTCTTTAATACTAGTCGGATTCTGCTGAAGTCTCAAATTTCTCAAAAGAGCAGCATAGTTGACGGATTCATCGGCGTCTTCGTCACTTTCACTGGAGACTTCATCAATGGTTTCTGAAAAACGTGGTGCTTAGTCATAATACAAAAAAGAGTACAAAAACGTGGGAAAGGTACCAATGAAAAGCTCTGAACTTCGAAAAATTGATTTTTGAAACTTTAAAACAACCCCTGAAGCTAAAAGGCATGTCTGTATCCATGATCAGCAATAACAAATACTGGAAGTATGACATGTTCTCTATTACTGACAAAAAAATCATAGCGAAAAGTTCAAAAATGGCTGAGTTTGAGTCAAAAAACGAAAAACGACGAAAATCAGTTTAAAAATTCTTCTCCTATCATTCCTAGCAAAATGTGTCAACACGCTAGCCACGTACATTTCAATTGACGACTTTTTTTTTTGAAAAACAGGGAGGTCGAGAGAAAAAAGTTCACGTAAAAAATAAAAATATTCATCTTTTTGAAACGTCTGCTGAGGAGGTAATTCAAAATTGATTTCCCATGTGAAATTCAAATGGCTGAAACTGATTTCGCTTAAAATATTGTGATTTCATATTTTGGGATCCTAATTTTAACAATTTTAACTTCAATTTGCAATAGGTTTTGCCGATTTTTTCTGGTATCGATTTTTAGCTTCAGGGGTTGCTTTAAATCGTTCCTTTAACTTTAGAGAAGAGGTTACCGTATTTTCTCTAATATAAGTGCATGCCCTTCTATTTTTCAACCCATTATTTTTAATATTATTATAATAGAAAAACTCTATTTCTAGAGGTTCCCATTCCGTTTTTGATGATACACTGAATGAATTATCACTTCAATGGGCTTTAGCAACAAAATCGACACACTAAAAAATGAATAATTATTTTTTCAAATGCTCTAATCAGAACTATCCCGAGTGCCTTTATATTAGAGGCGCCTTTCAGCTAGAGGTGTCCTTATAATAGAGTAAATACGGTATTTCAATAGAAAATGAGTTGTTTTCGTGGTTTCGAAACATTTAGCATCAAATAAATTTTAAAAACACCTAATCAATTGGAATTTTAATATTCCTCACTAAAATTTCAAATTTGCTCTATTGAGAAAAACAATTCGGTTGGACTACGGTAGTTGTGTTTTGTGTGCAAACACGATTGAAACGCGGCAAATTAACGGCGTCTGATTGTGAGCGATTTTGAAAAAAAAAACGTAGGTTCATGTTTTTTCTTGGTGAATCATAAAGTTTTTGAAAACTTATTGAAAACTGAAAAAATGTTGTAATAATTAGAAAATGATTTCTAACTTTCTAGGTGTCTTTAAGTATCAGGAAAAAGTAAAATTCGAGTCCAAGATCATGAAAACGCTAATTGGAGTATGAAATTATACGATTTTTATTGAATTCTGAAAAATATACGTTTCAAAAGTTGTAAATATGATTATTTGTTTTTTCAAAATGCTTACAATTAGGATTTTAAATGAAATTATAAGCTGGAAAAATTCATGATAATGTTCAAATTTTTGATACTTTGTAAGTTTTTTTTTCATGTATATTTTAAGATTAAAAATTGCAGTTCGACAAACAACTGGGCTCTATACTAGTATAGCGGTCCCTGAGGAAAATAGCGGTCCCTGAGGAAAATAGCGGTCCCTGAGGAATATAACGGTCCCTGAGGAGTAGTGCGGTCCGCTAAGATAATAGCGGTCCGTCAGGAATACAGCGGCCCGGTGAGAGCATAGCAGTCCGTGAAGAATAAAGCGTTCCCTGTGAAAAAATATATGACTTATATTGGGCACTGAATTCACTCAGTTCCATTTATCAAATGTCTCGACAAATGAAAATCGACAGAAACATTGTTGTCGTTTATAGCCATATTTTCCGTGATATTTGTGAAACCTGGTTTACGAGAACAGTTTCTCAAACTAAGCTTGAAGGGCCTACAGTTTGTGAGGTGAATACATTCTCACATTTGTCAAAAAATGACTCATGTATAGGTTGATGAGAAAAACAGGAATGAAACAATACATTGTGGTGTACCTCTGAGTTCGATGTCAGAATACCTAAGTAGTTATATTTTCCTTAGATATCTCCGAAGCAAAACTTTTCAAGTATCGGTGATAAAAACACTATATAGGGCTGGTGAGTAGAATGAGCTTTGAGTTCATTTTTAACTGAATTACTGTTCTTAACCGCATCTTATCAGTTTTTATCCTCTTGGCCCACAACTACTGACGGACCGCTTATTTCGTGGCATACCCTTATATTTCTGATGGACCGCTATACTCCTCAGGGACCGCTTTATTCCTGACGGACCGCTATAGTCTTGACGGACCGCTATATTCCTCAGGGACCGCTATTTTCCTCAGGGACCGCTATACTAGTACAGAGCCAACAACTGACCAACGTCGCAAATCGTATTAAATGACAACTTCTCGTTAAAAATTACATTTTCTACTCATATTAGTGAAGAGCCCGGTAAAAATATATTAGGTTTCTGAAAAATGCCACAATAACTCAGTTCCAAAAAAAAGAGCACATTTTTTAAGGTATAAGTCTAGTTTTCGAGAAAATTTTATATCAAAAATGAAATTTGAAAACTTCCCACCTATACGTTGAAAGTTTCCAAATTTGTAACTTTGAATTTTTTTTTCTCGAATACTAAACTTTTTGATAAAAAATCTTTCCTTTAAAAATGTGCTCTTTCTTTTGAGAATAACTTGCAAACTGCTCGTATTCTACCTTGCTAAATATTTTGTTTTTAATTTTTTTTTTAAATTCTATCCGGTTTTCAGATTATAACAGTTCTATTATTTCAATACTTCAAAGTCGAATGAATGAATTTGGGACCTCATGGTTGAACATTTGGTTTTTTTTTTTTTTGAAATTTATATAATATAAAAATCTAAACTCACCACTCAAACACCGAATCGGTTTCGAAAATTGGAACATATCCAACTCTTCAATACTCGAAATCGCTTTCTCATTCGTCACACCAATCCGCATTGCCCGATAATTTCCCGATTTCCGATATCTCTCATAGTCCAGTGTCACCGGTTCATTATTCAAAAACTCATTGTGCATTTTATGAACTCGTTCCGGTTCCAAAAAAAGTGTTTCAAGCATGATAAAAGCGGCGTAAAGTGCTCGAAAATCCTCTCCAATTGTTAAGGCGAACGATTTGAGTAAAAACAGAAATCGGCCTGAAATCGAATCTTCCGCGCAGAGAAAAAGGTCTTGAATGGATTGAAGAGACAGATATATTCGATGGATCGTCGTGTTCTGAAATTGAACCAGAATTTCAGAAGATGACTTCGAAACTCACATTTCCTCTCGTTTTCCGAGTAACACACTTCGACGTTCTATCAGGTCTACCATATTTCTGGAAAAAAATCGATTTCAGATTTTGCTAAAGAAGAATCTGTGATCAATTATCATCAAACTTCGAAATTGAGCTCCTAATTTTGCTCAGGAATTAAGAAGTTGTTTTTCTTTAAGGATTTTTTACAGATAAATTCAAATTTTTAGAAAATAGTTCGAAAAATGAATAAATAAAAATCCATATAAAAACCGCTGAAAAATTCAGAAGCACAGAAAAATACGTTTCAGAATTATAAAGTAATTGAATAATAAATGTTTTTCGTAATCAGAATTTTTTTTGAGAAGGGTTCCAAATCAATATTGAGTTTTTCAACGAGACATATTCCATTTAGTGAATCTGGGAGAGCTGAATGAATAAGAGTCTGTGATCATCTACGTGAAGCATGAAATTGAGCTCTCGACGTGATTTTTTAACAGAAAAGTTGATTTTTTCGAATTTTTGAATCATTTTTCTTGCATTTTTTTTATTTTTCGGGATAAGTTAGTGTATAAAATAGTTCTGTGGAATAATAAGAAACGCTGTTATGAAATTCTTCCTAGTTATTAGGTTGGAAAGAAATTAATTGCCTTTTTTCAAGAATTTTTCATTTGAAAAATTAAAAGAACAGAGGTTGCTAGGAAACTTGAAATATTTATCATTTGCATTGATAGTCCTCTACCATCATTCCGGTATTTGATGGATTACCTCCTGCGAAAATCCCCCTGACTCGGAGGCGAAATGTTAGATCAAGTGAGTTTTGACACCTTCTCGAGTTTTGAAATGTTTTCCATTAGCCGTCTTTGAAGATGCGAGTAGACATGATAATTCGAGAAAGCTATGTCGGGTGAGTACAAAGGGTAACTTAGAATTGAGAACCCGAAAGCGGCAGGACTAGCCTTGGCCTTTCAAGCAACATATATTCTTGTTGTGGAGAAAAAAGATTCTCGCGGTAGCTCTACGGGGGACTTGAGAAATGATCTTGAGTTTATGTAGTTATTTAGTATATATATCAGTATTAATGATGTTACCCTCGTCTAGCAGCTCCCAGTATTCACCTCCACGTACTGGCCACCAAACACGTGATATCACTTTTTTCGATGAAAATCAGCTTTTGTCACGTCTTCTGGCGGATCTGAGCCATCCACCCACTATCGATTTTGCACAATATTTTTGTAGTGGACCCACTTATCATATCATGTGTTTATATTATCAAGCCATTCATGCATGCGGTGGAGAGTCAAAAGTTCCGAAGTCATGTCAACCTTGCGATCTTTGTCATAGTCCTTCAAAGTGTGAGGTACGAATCGACCCAGTTTTTGCACCTTGCCGAATGTTTCCAGTTTATAAAAAATTATTGTATGGGACACCCCCAACACTGTTCACAATTTACGTGAAGTTTAGTACTGATCCAGTTCAACCTGGCTACGCAGTGTATCCGAATCCATCTCTATTAGTTGTCCTGGACCGTGTTGATCGTTGAATTTGGACTCGAATCATTTCAGACCAAACTCTTACAGTACAGGGTGTAGGAGTCTTCCGTTAATATACTGTTGTGAATTTCTTTTTGATCTCGTTAACTTTAGGGATAGAAAAAAATAAAAATAGAGTCACACTGCAAATGTGCATTTGATTTGATTTCGATACTTGCGGCATTCTTGCAAAGAGAGAGAGGGCTTACAATAAAATGAAAATAGCACACTCGTGCCAGACAGTTACTGCCTCCAACAGCAAAAAATGGAATTTAAGAAACAATCCTATCATTGAGAAAATAATCGAAGTTCCAGACTATCAGAAAAAGGCAATTAATTTCTTTCCAACCTAATATATTGAATAAATTAAAAGCTTCGTTTCAGAGCCAGAAATGTTTAACTAGAATAAAAACTCTAAAAAATTCAAAACCAAAAAAACACGTTTCAGAACTCTGATTAATAAATGTTGTTCGAAATCAGAATGCTAACTTTACACTATTTTTTTCAATAAAGTAAAGGTTCCAGGGTTTTTTGGCTCCGCGACATTTCGCCACCAGACATTTCGCAACTGTGATATTTCGCCACTTTTGTCCTTTTAGCCACTTTGACGTTTTGCCACCCGACATTTCGAAATTATGACGTTTCGCCACCATTGTTTTCGTTGAAATGTCACAGTGGCGGAACGTCTGGTGGCGAAATGTCTCGGTGGCGGAATGTCATAGTGGCGAAAAAGACAAAAGAGGCAAAATGTCACAGTTGCGAAACGTCTGGTGGCGAAATGTCGCTGAGCCTTTTTTTTCGTGCAAAAGAGCCCTTCAATACACTTTTTATATCGAAAAAGGCCAAAATTGGAAAAGAAAATTGAAAAACTTCGAAACTCACATTCCAGTTTTATAGATATATTTGACAAAACCGGATTACAAATTCTTATTCAAAATTTCGAGTTTTTCAAAACGACATATCTCAACCGAAAAAGTTTTTTTTTGACATGAGAAAAAACTGTTATGAAATTTTTCTAGTTTTTTTTTGGATAAATACGAAATTTTGTTTCAAATTCAGATAAATTTAAACCGAATAAAAATTCTTTAAAAAATCAGAACCAGAGAAAAATACGTTTCAGAATTTGGATTAGTAAATGTTTTTTGAATTCGGAATGCTAAGCTTTTGTAATTCACTACTGAATACAATTTTTATTTCGGTTAAAAAGTAAATTTTGCAGGATTCATTTTCGTGCAAAAAAGCTTTTTAATTCATTAATTCCATTGAAAAATAAATAACATTTGAATGGAAAATTGACAAACGTCAGAGCTCAATTTCGAGTTGCAAACAGATATTTTACAAAAATTAGGGTCATCTACAAAAAACTCACCAAATATTTACTACTAGCCGGAAAAATCGACGAAAAATCACTATTCGTATTCTCAACAATTTTCAAATCCCGAAAACTTTTATTGAATGTCTCAATCGATTCCTCATCGCAGTTTTCGAAATTCTCCGGATTTTCTTGCATTTCTCGGCGACAAACACGTTTCTGATATTTGAGTGGGGAAAGTGTGGCTTCCGGTAGAAAAAAAGAGTCATCCTGAGAGTTTTGACGAGTTTTAAAGACCGTGGGGAGATTGTGAGTCTGAAAATTTTAAGATTGGAAGTGTGGAGGAGATTAGGGGGTGGGATTACCGATTCAAAGGACATGTCTTGTGGAATACATTGTCGGAAACCATGTTGCCGTCGGAATCTAGCATTTCCAGTATCCCAAGATTGAAAATGTCTGGAATAACGATTGGAATATATATCTTATGATTTGAAAAGAGAATGATGAATAATCTCTTATTTCAAAAATCGTCTTTTACGTACGTTTTTAAAAATTTGGATGGTTCTAGTTCTTTGAGTCAAAAAGAAGATCTGGCACATCAAATTTGGATAATTTTTTTTGAAAATGAGCAACAGGATAAAAGTTTTGAGGAAATATGATACTTCAGAATACGGTTTTTGCACAAAAATATGGTAAAGAGTTGCGCAAGTACCTAACCTGCACATGAGATCCTCTGAATCGGAACTGATTCAGTTCCGATTCTGAACTTTGAAAAAACGGGCATGAATTTCAGAAGATCATGTTTTCAGTCATTTCGAGGTTTAAAATCCTCGATTTTTGTTAGAACTTAGATAAGATTTTGCAATTTTTAAGTTAGATACAAGGTAATGGTTCTTTTTGTGCTGGACAAAGTCTGAATCGGACCTGATCTTCAAAAAACGGGCATAAAATTAAAATTCATTTTTTCTAAGAGTTGAAGACTTGAAAAATGTGAAATTTGTGAACTGAACTTTTGAATTCCAAAAATTCATGTAGTTTAATACATATTTTTCATAATTTGCCTTTTTCTAGAAAATTATCATAAAATTCATATTTTGGAAGGTATATTCTTGAGGAGCTGGACTGATAATTTGATTTGGATTCGATTCAGGATCTACATTTTCAGGCTTGATTTTATTGGGCCAGTTGTGAATTTACAAAACATTACGGAGCAGTTTGAAACTTATAACAGGGACAAATATTTCGATGTAGAACTTCAAAACTTTAAAAATTTAAATCCCAAAAATAGACTTACGGATGAAAATTGTCGCCAAACGGCATTTTCGCCGCCAATTCCGGAACTTTCGCACTCTGCCTCAACACCAGACTCATATCATGTCCTTGCCAACATTTCACCCGCATTTCAAGTTGTTGAAGATACGTGTCAATCTCAAAAATATGATCATTTTCATCTTTTTTGAGCACATGTTTCGTATCGAGATCAATCGTCAATTTGAGAGCAAAAAGGAGATAAGCGAGGACTTTGACTTCTGGACAAAGAAGCACTTCTTCTTCTGTTGAATCATATGAAAAATTTTCACGAACTCCGAAGCATTGCATAAGAGCGTCGTATGTACACTTGGGCTTCATGGCGGTGAGTTGACGAAGATTGAATCCGTGTTTGAAGTTGGCTTGACGAATGGAATCAACACTGAGATCACAAGGTATCAAATCATGAAGGATGAGAACTCTTCGAAGAAGATCGGATGGAAGATTGAAATTTTCTATGAATCGAGCAGCAAGCTATAAAAAACAGGAATGAAAATTTGAAAACTTTTCGTTTTTGAGAGCTTTGGAAAAATTTTCAAAAAATTTTTATCTATTTTATTAGTTTTGTTTTTTTTACTTACAGCAATTTTTCTGACAAAGGAATGGTGTGAAAAAAATCTGGAGTTTTTTGACGGGACCTATATCATTCGATAGGATTTTGAACGCTGAACAACCTCCCGTTGTTCATTTTTGCGAAACGATACTCCTGAGGCTGAAATTTCAGTCCAAAAGTTGGGAGTGAGAAAGCGAAAAACCCTGTATAGAAGCAATTTTGAAGGCTGGGGTCTAACTATAAGGTAATCAAGGGTGACAAATGGCCTCAGAATATTTATTTTTGTCAAAAATTTCATAATCAGGCTGTTTCAGAACCCCGAAATTTCCTGCGAAAAAACAAAGAAAACGGAATGAAAAAAAATTGACGTACTATTTTCACGTATTTTATTATTATTTTTTTGTCAGTTTTGCATTTCTTTTTGGGGTAATAGAAAACATGAAACTTTGCTGGAAGTGTTGTATTTTTCATTTTCATGTTAAATAAACTATCTCGATGTTTTCAGAAGTAAAAGTTACCCTATAGCATAGTCAATCAATCCTTTTTTATGAGTTTTTCATGGGTTTTCACTCACTTTTTGTAATTTCAGTGTAAAATTTAGGTCTGAAAATTATGCACTAGGGTATCCGTTTCGCAAAAATGAACAACGGGAGGTTGATCAGCGTCCAAAAACCTATCGAATGGTATAGGTCTCGTCGAAAAACTCCAGATTATTTTCACACCATTCCCTTGTGAGAATGATAATACTAGAACTTCTTTGATATTAAAAATTGCTTTTCAATTTTGAGCTTCACATTCAGTTTTATATTTAAAAAAAGTTATATAAAGGATTATCAAGATCTACAAATTGATATATATTTCCGTTGTCTTCAGTTTTTGTCTTCAGTTTTCAATAAATTTGTCGATTTTTATTGGTATCGGTTTTTGGCTTTAAGATTTTTAGATCGGTATTTCACATTATAGGAATTCGCTAAGATATTTTTAACGTTGTTTCAATTTAAAAAAAAAAACAATTTTCGATATAAAAATTACCTTTTCAAACTTCGGCTCTTCCAAAAACTCTCTAATCCTCAAACTTTGCTGAAACAACACAAAAATCCGATCAATCTCATATAACGGAAACTTCAAAGCCGTTTCATGAAAATCCAAATAAGTCTGCGATTCTCCTTGATCATCTTTCGCTCTCCATTTCTCATATCCTCCTCGACTACATAAATTGATCTCTTTCCTCGAAATTCTGAAGCGATCTTCACGAATCCATCGAACCACATCGGACAGGCAAATATTTTGGCATCCCACAGAAAGGGCGGCCGATAGGAGGATTGTGGCAAGGAATTCGAGGTTTAGCAGAATTTGGGAGGACTGAAAATCAAACTATGTGTTTTAAAATATATGTTGATGGAAATAGTTTACCCGTTTGACAGCTTCTTTTGATAAAAATGTTGTGATTTTCTTCAAATATCCAGTCATGTCTCTAGTTTCATCAAGAATAGTGCTCTCATCCACTTCTTCTTCTTCCTCATCTTCGTTATCACTCATCGCCAGATTCTCATCTAAATTCCCTTGAGTTAGAAGTTGCCATGCAGCCGTTGATTGTCCTAATGTCTTTAACCCTTTGCTCTTCCGCTCTTCTATTTTTTTCTTTTTCCTTGCAGCTTCTTCTTTCTCAAAGTTTTTATTCTCTAGAAAAACGACGAATCGTTGATTTTCATCATCGATGAGTTCTTTATCGCAAAATGCAACTTCACAGTGCTCCAAGTATTTTTGGAACAATGTCAGACATGCGTTTGTATAGTCTGGAGGCATGTTGAGATCTTTGATGAGTATTTTCGAACATCTATGAAGGAGTTGGGAAAATGTGGAGAGCCGAATTCCTGCGCGATATAAATAGTCAGGAGAGGATTCTAATGGGATACTGAAAATATTTAAAACTTGAAACCTTATCCACTACCCAAAGAAACCATACATTTGTTCAGCTGAAGTTGATGGTTGTGTGAAAAACGTTGATTTTTCTCTCATTTTTTCTGCTTCACTCATTACAGTTTTCTTCTTTTCTCCTTCTTCATTATCATCATCTTGCTCATTTACAACTTTATCCTTAGACTTTTTGGTTTTAGTCGTTCTAATCCGTGCTTTTCCAATGTTTGGGCGGGATTCATCCTCTTCCAATTCCTCGAAATTTTCGAGCATTGACCCGCAAACATCGCAATACATAAACCCATCTGTTAATGTGAATTGTCTTCCTCCACATGCACGGCATGTTTGGGCTGACATTTTGAGTGTAAGCTTGAATTTGAGTTTTTGAAAAATAATAAAAATACGGTGGCGTGAAATAAAATGCAGTATACGCAGAGATAAGGTGATGGTGTTGACACACTTGAAAAATATTTTCATTTATTTTCGGTTTTTTTTTTGTTTTTCTCAGTTTTTGAAGGATTTCCCCATGTTATCAGAAAGAAAATATAATCAAAAATTACTAAAAACAAAGAGCTAATGGTGGTAAACATCAAAACCTAGTAAAATCGTTTCTCTCAACAATAAAACATTATTCTAAGTCTCATATCTTTCGAAAAATTGTTTTCTAGTCGTTTCGTCTCAAAGGTTTTAGATGTAGTGTTCATTCTACTTGTTCTTAACTATATGTTCAATATTTTCCGTCCAAACAACCAAATAAGTATATTTTTCAGAATGTCAACATCAAAAGTGGGTGCAGTTGCGGCACGCACATTCCGCGAAAAACTTGGCCCTGAAATTTTAGAAGTATTCGACGCCTCATTCAAAGGATTCACAGATGTACAGGTAAATCATTTATTCTTCTTTACATTTTTTAAGTAAGTGTTCATGTTCGCATGATTGCCAAGGGAATCTGAAGGGATCAGCCACTCGTGGATCGCCCCAATCTCGATTTATTTGAATATCATGCTCCTTTATCTTTATTCCAACACATCTCGCTAAGAAAATTGCCATCAGAATAGAGAAAATCACAAAGAATAAGACGAAAACATAGAAAGTTTCCTGAAAAATAGAAAATTAAAAATTTTTTAAAGATTTAGACAACCAACCTCATCAAAAAGCTCGTTGAATGATGGGATCGAACTATTCATAGAATGTATCATATCCAAAACCCATCTCGTTTTTCCTGTTTTCCGTTTTCCTTGATAGTAATAACTTCCCCATTCATGCTGAGGCTTACTCATTCTGAAAAAATGTTTTTGAAAAAAACTCCAATAGTCAACAAAACAAACAAATATCAAAATAAAAAGAAGTGAAAACTCCAGAATTTTTTATTTATTTTAATTTAAAACTCGAAATATAAAAAATCAAGAGATTTGTTCGTTTTCTGCAAATTTTTTAAATTTTCATTAAAAAAATACAGGAAATTCTTTTCGAAAATCCCCAAAATAAAATAAATAACATCCAATCTAACCCCAAATTCATTTCCTCTTCACCGAAAAATGGGGGGAAAATCGATGAAGCTCCTTGAAAAAAGATGTGTGCAAATGTGCGTAGCTGTGTAAACTCGTCGAGCTCTCCAGCCAGCTGTGGAGAGAAAAAGAGTGCGCAGGGAGAAAAAGGGAGGCGAATTGAAATTGTTAACATATTTTTGAAAAAGAGAATGGTTAGATTTTAAAGAACCTGTTTTATAGTTTTGAAATATTTGAAGCTTTACAAAAAAAATTAGGATAGAGAAGCCAATTTAAATTTGAAAAAAAATAATCAAATAAGCTTTCAGGTTCTTGCTGGAACACATCTTCTGAACAACTTCGATGTTGTCGTAGAATCACCAACGGGATCTGGTAAAACATTGTCATTCGTCTTACCACTTCTCCGAATCATCCAATCCGCTAAGCTCGACAAAAATGAGATTGGCGCCCTTATCCTTTCACCATCGAGAGAACTCTGCAGTCAGATCGTCAATGTTATCAAACCATTCGCAGACAAGCTCAAATTGACTGTCGAAACTGTCACTGGAGGACAAAAAGTCGAGAAAAATGTGAAAATGTTCAAAAATCGAGGAGTCAACATTCTTGTTGCCACCCCTGGCCGACTTTTCCAAATTATTCAACACGAGAAGACGTTGATCTCCAGATGCTTGAAAACTGTTCAATTGCTAATTATCGACGAGGCCGATCGATTTAATGAAATCCAATTCGAGGATCAGTGAGTTGAACTTTCTACTCTGGATCTAAAAAAAAGTTGTTTTTCTAGTATGCGCGAGATCCTGTCATGCATCCCAAAACAGCGTCGAACTGGACTCTTCTCGGCTACCCAGGTCAAGGAAGATGATGATTTGGTGGTTTTCGGACTCAGAAATGCGAAACAGGTCAAAGTTGCGCAGGAGAGAAACTCGGCCGCACCATCGACACTCAAGAATTATTTCACTGTGAGTTTTTCTCAGAAGATTTCAGTGCGACGGGCTGTAAATCTTTGAAGCTCTAAGTCGGGAGGTTTTTTAAACTCAAATCGTTGAATTTTTCAGGTTTGCGAAGCTGAAGAGAAAACCTCGATTCTTCTCGAATTCATTCGTCAACGAACCGACAAAAAGTTCCTGTTATTCTTCCCGGCATGCAATTCTGTCAGATACTTCCAAAAGATTTTCGAGAGATGTCTCACCAAACGACCATTGTTCGCTGTTCATGGAAAGTGCTCGAATTCTCATAGAGCCGCCCAAATTAAAGGGGTAAGAAGAAGAATCCGAGAAATTACATTTTGATTTCAAAAAATATTGAAAAACAAATATATAAAAGCTATATTTGAAAAAAATAGCTTCATGTTTGATATTATGTATATTAAAACTTTGAATACTAACATAATTTAGTTTATTTTTTATCAAAATTAGTATCTAAAGTTGTTCAGAATATTGTAACTCATTAATATTCCAAGCAGACTGGTCATTTTGGGCCGAAAAAGCCCGACCCGGCCCACAGGCCTGTTTCTAGTGTGAATTGAAACGGAATTCCTTTTTTTATTTTCTATCGAAAAAATTCGTTTTTTTTTTGTTTGTGAATTTTTTATCAAGTTTTATTTGAGAAACTTCGTTCTGAAAAAGGTTCTGTTGAATTGTACTTAAAAAAATTCAACTTTTTTATGAAAACGGAAAAATATATGGAAAAAAGGAAAAATCTCTATTTTGTTGCTGTTCCAAGTTCAAGTGAATTTGTGCAAAAACGAAGAAAAAAAATCAAAATCTATCAGATGAAATGGATTTTCCTCAATACCTCCTCAACCATCTGGTACACATAGTTTTTTTTTCAGTTTGCTGAGAGTTCCAACGGCGTTATGATTTCTACCGATGTAATGGCTCGTGGCATCGACATCTCTGATATCGATTGGGTCATTCAATACGATCTCCCCAAACATTCGAGTTGGTTTGTTCATCGCGCTGGAAGAACAGCGAGATGTGGTCGAGAGGGAAATGCGCTTATCCTGATTGCCAGCGAACAATTCCCATATGTCGCGTTTTTAGATAAACATGAGAAGGTACCCCTTATTTGATTTGATTTTGTGATTAAAATTGAAGTTTTAGGTCAAATTGGAGGAAGTTAAAGTGCCGACACATACAACACTAAAGGCTGAGGAATTGCGTCAGAAAATGATCAAGATTCAAGTATCGGATAGAGCAATTTTGGAGGCGGGAACTCGCGCATTTGTCAGTCATATTGAATCGTATTCGAAACATGATTGTCATATTATTTGTGCACTTGATGGTAAGTTTGTTGTAAAACGCAGAATTCTGAAAGTACGATACCTATACATAAGAATAGGCGCCACTTGGTGCTATTTAGGGGTTCTAACTATTTAGGATTTTTTGGGTTTCGAAAATCAGTTAATTAGTTAGTTAGGTACACATGAAAAAGGAGCCACGAACAAGAAAATCTGAGTTATCACAGGTTAATACTCGAAAATTGGTTTAACAAGAGTTTTCAACGTTCAAAATAGTCTAGAACCCATTTTTTGGAACCATATTATCTCAAATGTGACATTTTTCAGAATAAATTCGTATTGGAGGGGAGCGGTTCCAATTTTTAGAGATTTTTCGGATCGGAGAGGTTCTAACTTCAATGGGGGACCTTTTTATGTATGACGATAACCCAGTTCTTACGAACAGGAAAAATTTTACCACAATTTCGATATTTACAGACACATTAGTGAACTTCATTGATTTGAAATCATCACCTTGCCGATATAAAAATTTTGAAACAGCAGGAAAGCATTCCTCAACTAAAAATTTCCAGACCTGAACATTGTTGGACTCGCAAACGCCTACGCTCTTCTTCGTCTCCCGAAAATGCGCGAATTGACAAATCGCAAAGACTTGGATACATTCGAGAGAAGCTCGATCGAAACATCGGAGATCAAATACGCGGATCCGAAATTGGAAGCGAATCGAGGAGAAGTTATGAAGGAGAAACATGAGAAGAAGGTGGAAACATTGGCGGCGAAGGAGAGAAAAAGAAAAGAGGAGGAGCAGAGAAAATTGAAACGATTCAATGGTGGTGGAAAACGATTTGAAGGAAAGGGAAAGAATGATGTGAGGATTTGAAATTGGATTTTTGAAGAAAAAACAGTCTGAATGAGACCACGAAATCCAAATTCTAGTTTGAAATTTGTGAAAAATGTATGAATTTCAGCTGAAAAGTGAAGTTTTCAGGTAGTGGGTACCTTTCTGTAAAGGAAAGTGGTAGTTTCAAAAATTATCTGCAATTTCAAGGCGAATCTGAAAGTTCCATAAGAATGATTGAAAATATGATTGTTTAATTCAAAAAGTTCGTTTTAAAAACGTGAAAAACAAAAAATGCCTTAAATTAGGAATTTCTTTACATTCCTTAGCATTACGTGATTCTATTTGATTTTTTTGTGAAGATTTTTCAATTGAATAACCTGATTTGTACAGTAATGAAAGATTTTCCTGTCTTGTTCTGGAAATATCAAAAAACCGATGTCTTTCCAGAAAAGAAAAATGATCTTGACACGATAGAACCTATGCTTTGAATTTCAATTTAAAGGTGCATGAGGTTCGAAGGCACATATTTTTCATATAGTGATCCGTTTCATACTTTGGAAATTTTATTCCAGTTTTAGACACTGAGTGATAACAAAAAAAAATATCATTTGTCCTCCATAATCCAAGTTTTCTTACACAAAAAAGTTGATTTTCGGAAATTATTCTATTTAGAATTGAACACCTAATCTAGTTTGCCTTAAAAGTCCAGTTCGGCTTTCAAAGATCCAAATTCTTTAATTTTTCAGACCCTGAAACGTAAACGATCCGAAGACCAAGACGATACCAACAACGACATCCGACTTCTCAAAAAAATCAAGCGCGGAAAATTGAGCAAGAAGGAGATCAAAAATGTGCTCTAACCTGTTTCATCATATATTTTTTTTTTACAAAATTTCATTGTTGTCTGTTCTTGTTTTTGTTTTTTTTTATTGTTTCTTCATTTATTAATTAAAGAGATCCTACTTGAATTATGACTAGATATATGTAATAAGTTAGTGATATTGTATATTATTGGAATTTGATATTTTTGGAAGTTGTCACCACTGTTGATAGTGTGGATTTTGAACAGCGGAAGATTGTTGTGATGAATCATCCCATCCAGTAGTGAAAGGGTTCGAAGCCGCCGCCTGGTAAGAAGTGTCAGTCCCGGCTGGAATATGACTCGACGGAGCTGTGAACGTTGTTTCAGCAGCTCCGTAGTTCTGACCACCACCATTTCCATTAATACCGGTCTTGTTGACCAGGTTCTTGTTGGCCCACGATTCTTCTTCGTCTTTTGGCTCGGCCCAGTCTTGGAGCTCACCGGATGCGTAGACGGCGTAGAATGTGACACCGGTGAAGTGGATAAGCGAAGCTAGGAGGAACACCTGAAACAAAACAGGTTCGTGTGTTGAAAAGTCAATTTTTTAGGTTCCATGAAGTTTTAGAATAGGAATTTTCAGAATTTGCTCACTGAAAGGAACATGGGTTGAGAAAATTTAAGGTTTTTATTTTAATTTTTGGCATTTTGAACCACGTAGTAAAATAGTGGCGTCAAAATAATTTTGAATTTCATGCTTTGGCGCTTAAATTTCAGGTGGCAAAATTTAAAATTCAATATTTTTAGCGACAAATTTAAAGTTTCAAAATTTGAATTCACATATTTTCGCGTTAAAAATCCACGTTTCACAATTTGAATTCAAAAATATTGGCGGGAGAAATCCACGTTTTGAATTCAATAGTTTTGGTGGGAAAAATCATGATTCAAAATTTGAATTCAACCCGTTTGGCGGGACAAATCCTGAATTCAATATTTTTCGCCAAAAATCGATGTCTCAAAATTTGAGTTCAAATACTTTCGCGGAAAAATTCACATTTCAAAACTTGAATTCAATTATTTCGCGCCAAAAAACCACGTTTCAAAATTTGAATTTCAACATTTTGGCGGGAAAAATCCACGTTTTGAATTTTAAATATTTGAATTCAATATTTTTGTCGCCAAAAATCTATGTTCAAAAATTTGAATTGAAATACTTTTGGCGGGGAATCCACGTTTCAAATTTGCAATACAATAATTTTCGCGGCAAAAATACACGTGTCTGGGACGCGGTCGTTTTTTTTTTGTTGAAAAAATAATTTTTCGACCGCTCCGCAAACACGCGACGCATACAACAACGTAACGAATGGCAATTTCACCGTTTTTTTTCAGGGTTTTAGAATTGAAATTTAAAAACTAAATGAAATTTTAAGTAAAATCAAGTTCCAGGAGATTCTTTTCAAAAAAAAAACCCACACTAGTCCATCCATGTTTCGAATGCGCGGTAAACTGTTCAGTGACAAATGGGCATGTCAAACCAGCCAATGTTCCAATTCCATTTGAGAATCCCATAAGAATTGCTGCATAGCGAGGAGCAATGTCCAGATGATTCACATTGAAACCTGGAAATTGTAGGATTCAGGGTTTCAAAGGTGATTGGGCGAACAATCAAAAATTTCCGAGTTTCACCTTTTGAGCACCAGATGTATCAAACTGGGAATCTGGGCTCATTTTTGACAAAAAAAAACTCACAAGGGAACCACATGAGGGTGTTAACGGAATTTGAAATGAGACCTATACCATTCGATACAGTTTTTCATGATTATCAATATCCCGCTTCTAACTATTGCTGAGCTCCACTCAGGAAGCTGAAAATTGAGATTTTCAGTTTTGATCAAAAATATATTAAAAGTAATAAAATGCTTAAGCCGAAGAAAATTACACAAACTTTATTGGATCTGGTGTAATTTTTCATTCTCTACACGTTTGGAATGATAGAACTCTGAAACAATGGAGAACAGGCTCAATTTGCTGAAAAAACTGAAAATTCGAAAATTTCTATAAATTAATAATGTTTTCACGCAAAATGAAAGCAAATTTTAAGATTTTTCACGTTTTTGTTGACATCTTTTTTTGCGCCTTCTTCAAACTTGTTTATTTAGCATTTCAGCGGGATTTTTGTAATAAATAGATGTTTCCAGCGTTTTTTTCATGCCAAAGAACCCTTTGGTACTTCCACTCTTCTGAAAACATATAAATTTGAAGAGATATTTCACATTTTCAGAGCAAAATTTGAGCTCGATTTTCAGCTTTCCGCGCAGAGTTTTGCAAAATTTAGAAGCGGGATGTTGATCAGCATGAGAAACTGTATCATAGGTCTCATTCCGAAGTCCGTTAATACCTATTTGCATCTCCGTTGTCAGCAAAATCCCTTCCAACTCACCAGAAATGGCGAAACCCGACATTCCAACAGCTGCAATCAATGCCAACATGGCCGATGTGTCACTTGTCGAATAGGCGACAACCAGCATAAACGCGGCCTCTCCTCCGAATCCTCCACAATTGAAAATCTTCCTAACAGCGGTTGTCGATAGAATCTTATTGGATCGCAGGTAATCGGCCAATTGTCCGCCGAACAAAACGACGACGCCCATGACTGCGTGCGGAATTGCGGCAAGAATGCCGGACTGGAAGAAGAGGGGAGTTGGTTGGAGGTGGGCCCAAGGGGTTGGCCAGTTTCTATACGGGCCCCTGCTTTTTTTTAACTGTTCTGGGTGAAACAGCCTGATATTCTGAATAAAACTTGGTTTTTCTGGAGGGAATTATTTCAGGAAAATGTGGGCTTTTGCGGCGAGGAATATATCATTTTGTAGATCTTGACACACTGAAAAGGATTCTGTTATCAATTTTTGCCAAACAATATCCTCAATACGCAATTTTCAGCCTTGAAATTTACACTGGAAATACAAAAAATCATCAAAAACTAACAAAAATGGGATGGCATACTGTACTATAGGGTAACTTTTTGTCCTGAAAATATCTAGACAGTTTTTTTTGCATAAAAATGAAAAATTACAGCATTTTCAGCAAATTTGCATTTTTTCTTCCACGACAAAAAAGAAATGAAAATCTGACAGACAAAAAAATAATAATAAAACACGTGAAAATATAACGTGGACTAGTTTTCATTCCGTTTTCTGTTTTTTATGCAAAAAATTTCCAGATTCTGCCTTTTTTTGAGGTTTTTGAAAAAATAAATATTCCAGTGTTCTTTTTCATACTTTATTACCCAATAGTTAGGCCCTTAAAAGCCCTCAAAATAGCTTTTAAACAGGTTTTCTCGCTTTCTAGCTGAAAACTTTGGAGCTGAAATTCGCTGATCGAGAATTGCGTTCGGCAAAAATTGATTACGGATTCTTGATCAGCGTCTCAAGATCTATAAAATGATATATGTCTCGTCGAAAAACTCCATGTTTTCCTGGAAACATTTCCTTGTAAATGAACAAGGCCTGGTCCAAAATAGCCCGAATTAAAAAAGGCCGGACTATGAAAAATAATCCTACTCCGGTCCGGCCCGGTCCGGTCCGATATGGGCCTAAAATGTCCTAAAGCCCACTTACATCAGCAATCTTCATTCCCAAAGCCTCTTTCATATAAGTCAACTGATTCTGAAGTAGCAAATAGAAGGTCCAACTTCTCGCGAAATTCGCCACAATAATCGCCCAAACAGGTTTTGACGTCACAATAGCTCGCCACGGGATCGATCGAATCTGAAAATCGCCAGAAAAAATTTTGAAAATCCATCTGAAATTACCGTTGGATGGGTGCTTGATACGTGTCCAATGGCGTCTTCAATGAAAATCTTCTCTTCTTGTGAGATTGTTGGGTGGAATGCGGGTTTTTCGAATGTGACACAGAACCAGATGATCGCCCAGATTACACCACAAACACCTGGAAATTATCGATTTTTGACGTCAGAATCGGATTCTACGGGTCGAAAAACCCTATGAATAACTATTTTCGTGAAAAACGTGAAGAAATGACAAGAAATGTCAGGAAATGACGAGAAATAGAACTCGAACTTTGACACGTGGAATTCGGCGCCAAAATACTTGAATTCAAATTTTGAAAAGAGAATTTTTGGCGTGAAAAAATTTGAATTCAAATTTTGAAACGTGGATTTTTGGCGCGAAAATTATTGATTTCAAATTTCGGCGCGAAAACATTTGAATTCAAATTTTGAAACATGAATTTTAGGCGCGAAAATATTTGGAATCAAATTTTGAAACGTGAATTTTTGGCGCGAAAATTATTGATTTCAAACTTCGGCGCGAAAATATTTGAATTCAAATTTTTACACGTGGACTTTTGGCGCGAAAATTATTGATTTTAAATTTCGGCGCGAAAATATTTGAATTCAAATTTTGATACGTGGATTTTTGGCGCGAAAGTAATTGAATTCAAATTTTGATACGTGGATTTTTGGCGCCAAAACTATCGAATTTAAGTTTTCAAACTTGGGTTTTTTGGCGCGAAAATTATTGATTTCAAATTTCGGCGCGAAAATATTTGAATTCAAATTTTTTAACGTGCTCAAAAACGTTAACAGTAACCCAATGACCAAACTCCTACCATATAGATAAAACGGCGCCGCCCACGACACATACGAAACCAAAAACGCGCTCAACGGTAAGCCCAAAACGGCTCCAGCGTATGATCCGGTAAACGCAGTCGTCGCAAGTTTTGACCTTTCCATTGGCGGAGCCCAATATCGCCAAACACCATGCATCGCCGGATAACAGACACCTTGAACAAGACCTTGACAAATTTGGATAAACGCCACCAGAAAATCGTTTTTCGATTTGAAACCATAGGGAAGAATGATGTTGAGAAATGCGCCGACACCTATACCAAAACCGAATAACCTGAAAAAATACAGTACTCCTCGAACCTGCACATCAAACTATTTTTTGAACTTGTGATAAAATGTGTTGAAACTTTAATAGCAAAGGTTTTCGGGTATGGCGAACATCATGGTGATATTTATTTTTCATTTAAAAAAACTAAACCTGAGTTTTCACCTATTTTAGGTCCAAAATTGGTAGAAATCAACATCACCATGATAATCACCATACCCGAAATTATTTTGAAAATGTGTTGAAATTTTGATATCAAAGGTTTTCGGGTATGGCGAACATGATGGTGATGTTCATTTTTCACCAAAAAAGAGTTGCACCTGAGTTTTCACCTATTTCAGGTCCAAAATTGACTGCCCCCAGGGAAGAGCCTTTTTAAGCGTTGGTAGGGATTAATGTGGTAGTTTTAGAAAATTCAAAACATCATCAAAATCTGGGTTAGTCAATTTTGGACCTAAAATAGGTGAAAACTCAGATTCACCTTTTTCCTGGTGAAAAATAAATATCACCATGATGTTCACCATACTTTTCATTGGGACCCATAAATAAAGCTGGACTCTTTTATATATTTTGGGATCCTTATTTTGGTACAGAGCCCTTTTTTTCAAATTATATCTTCAAAAAGTTCATTTTTGGTGAAAAAGAACATCACCATGATGTTCTCCATACCCAAATACCCCTTTTCTGAAATGTTTGTCAATTTTGGACCTAAAACAGACTCAAACTATCAGGCTCAAATTTTTTTCTAGTAAAAAATTGGATCAATGTAGTTTAGATACAGTAACATTAGCACAATTTCTGAAAAGCTGGAATTTCAGCGATTTCCAGAAATTTCAGATAAAACTGAAGATTCCAGATATTTTAGCTCACTTGTTAGGAGGAAATTTGGCAGCTAGAAAACCGGCAGGAATCTGAGTCACCAAATATCCATAAAAATAGGAGGACTCCATCACGCTGACCTCCTCGATGGTCCAATTGAAATCGTGCATCTGAGAGAAAAAAATTGAAATTCGATTTCGGACCGGATAACTTACATGCTGTTTACCCCATGGATCCGTGTAATTTTTGAACATGTGCGTTTTGGCGGCGCCGAAATTGCATCGAATTCCGAATGAGATCATAAAGCCCATGTTGGCCAGAATTGCGAGGACCCAACGTTTTCGACATTTTCCGATCCATGATTGTTCCATAACCTGGAAAAAGCAGGTTCAGGATTTACGGGGAATTCTGAATTGGACCATGAAAAGACCTCAAAAACTAAAGCTACTGTAGTCTAGATACAGTAAATGGAGCAGAATCTCTGAAAAGATGGAATTTCAGAGCCTAGCGATTTTCAGCCAAATCTGAACATTCCAAACTACACTTCAGGTTTTTGCAAAAAAAAGGGAAAATAATCTGTCATTTTCAGAAGTCCAACGTTTTTCGACAGAGATCCGGTAAAGTTCAAAATTGTATGATTCATAGTTGCTATTTTGGACCTGATGACGTGCATTCATTGAATTAATAAATAAAAATTATTCATTTCGTACGGTATTTGTATGCATTTGTTCGTCGCGGTGTGTGTGCGACACCGCGATATTTGAAAAAAAAAATATTTTTTTTGTTATTTTTTTTCGATTTTTCAAAGATTTATTGAAATTGTTTATTTGAAAAGTATTTCTCGAATTTTAAAGTTTATCTCAAGTTTTATTTTTATTTATTTCTTACGGTAGGCAAAATTGTGTTCAATTCTGCATTTGTTCGTCGCGGTGTGTGTTTCACCGCGAGCTTTGAAATTTTTGCCGTTTTTTTTCGATTTTGAGCGAATTTTGAAGTTCAAATTCATAAAATTTATCATATAATACAGAAAACAAAATTTATTTTCATAATTTTCACTTTTTTCTAGCATTTTTCTTTAAAAAATTTTAAATGTCAAATATTTTAGTACAAAATTACTATTCAATTCAAGATTTCACCTCAAGTTTTCCCTGAAAAACGTAATTTTCCAATATTTTCAAAAAATTATTTATTTCTTACGGTAGGTAAAATTGTGTGCATTGTGCATTTGCTCGTCGCGGTGTGTGCTTCACCGCGAGGTTTGAAATGATTGTTTTCTTTTTTTCTATTTTTCCCCATCAAACCTGCAAAATTTTATTCGAATGCGATTGCATTGGATTTGGCGTAGTGGCAGACGTATCTTCTTGCCTGAAATTTTCGAAATTTTAATTTTCCGCCCAAATTTACTTACATTTGCTGTGGCGCTGAACTCGTCGCCGTCATTCTGAAATTTTTTTTTTCTTTTCTGCTTGAATCAAAAAAAATGTGGGTTTTTTGGCTATGTTATGAAAAGGGGCTTTTGTGTCACCGGAAATAGTTACTTTGCTAGCGGTTGGCTGACCATTTGTTTGCCTTTGTCCCAAGCATCATTCCACGCTGACATTCTCTGGAAAATTGAAAACGCTGAAATTATTATGAGGGCAATGAGGAGAACTATGAGCATATATAACAAAAAGACAAAAAGTTTTTTTATGATACTACTTCCGAAAGAAGTTTTTTATTATTTATGGGTCAGCCACAATTTTTTTCTCTTTTCTTTTGTATGAAAAACACAACTCAGTGCAAACAACACCGCGTGGCCTACTGGTTAGCGCGCGCGCCTGCAAAACCTAGATCCCTGGTTCGATCCCGCTCATGGTCAAATTCTTTTATTTATTTATTCATCTCCCTTTGCAAACTAATAAAACGTTACTCAACGAAGGAGAAGCGCGTCAGAAATAATTGAAGTTGACAAGCCTCGAGCCGGAGCAAAACATGAAAATTGATTAAAAAATCGAATAAAACTTTTTTGACACCTGCATTTTCCAGGGATTATTTGATTATGTTATGTTATGTTATTTTATATGTGCGTTTTTTTTCGTTCTGCGCCGGATATTAGATTGATTAAACGCACTTTTCTAGTTATATGATAAAAAACACTTTCTACCGTAATCTTTTCAGACTACTGTAGAAATTTAGGGGATAAGTTACCGTAGTCAAATGAGATGAAACATGGCACAAAAAAGGAGAAGGAAAAAAGCCAGCCGAGAGAAATAAAAAGCGACATGGAGTTGACATTAATAGGAAATCGAGGTGTCGCGCAGCAGAAGCGAAAAAAAAAACATAAATATATGAAGGGGGCGGGAGAAAAAACATTGGAGAAACAGACAAAAAGTGAATGACAAATTGTAGTACTGAACTAATTTTTGGGCGAAGATAAATTAGGAAAAAAGCAAACGCGCTCTATTGAGAATAACTATTTTCAAGTCTAGAAAGGATTTTCAGTGGATTTCGATGTTAGAATCGGATTTTACGAGTCAAATAACCCCGTATTTTCATTTTATATCCATTAAAAAAATTGGTGAGGGTTACTGTAGTTTTTGTGTTTTTTGACACGTGAATTTTTGGTGCGAAAATATCTGAACTCAAATTTCGAAAAGTAGATTTTTGGCGCGAAAATTATTGATTTCAAATCTCGGCGCAAAAATGTTGGATTAAAATTTTGAAACGTGGATTTTTGGCGCCAAAAATAATGAATTTAAATTTTGAAACGTGGATTTTTGGCGCGAAAATATTTGAATTCAAATTTTTGAAAACGCCGTTTTCTTTTACAAAACTTAAATTTTTTGAAATTTGATTTTCAAATACTCAATTTCTGAATTTCTGTGCTTTCAGATTTCAAAATTTCAGAAAAAAAAGTTCAACATCTGAAAGTGTCGGTTATAGACCCCATAGATATTAATTCTTCAATTTCATTTAAAAGATAATTGTTTTATATTTGCACTTTTTTCAGCAAAAAAAAAACGAGCTGAAAAAACCAGTTTGATGCGCAGCTTCTCTGGGTTACTGTAGTATTTTGGCGCCAAAAACTATGATCTTAAATTTCGAGAAAAAATTCAAAAACTCTTGGCAAAAATCCCCAATGTTTGAATTTTCGAAAATTCGATTAAAAATGTCAAAATTGCGCATTATAGGCACAACTGAGTACTGTACTTTAAAGGGACATGATCAAAATAACAAAGACATCAATATGTTCCTTTAAACTAAGGTAGTTGACCAAAAGGTTCATCTGAATACTGTACTTAATGAAAGGAGCTTGACATGCTCCTTTAAAATACAGTACCAAATAAAACTGTCCAAAATGCATTAAGCTAAAGATTAATGTACTTTAAAGGAGCACACTACAGTGAGACAATAATTCTATATGTTCCTTTAAAACACAGTATTTTAAAGGAACACAAAAAGCCAACATGTAAGCAAGTGAATACTGTCACAACGCGAGAGAAACGACGTACGACACTCCGCTTTTTTTGATGCGCCTTTTTTTACTACGTTGCAACTAGTACGGAGTGCCGCAAGTTTAGTGATGCTTTATTTTTTTATTTTCAGGCTGTTTTAGAGTGAAAATATGTACATTGTTGAAGATAAAAAGCTGGAACTGATGATAGAACCTTAACCAATCACCTAAAGCAAAATTGCTTCGTTTTTTTCAAGTTCTAGTGCTTAAAATAGTAAAAAAACAACAATTTCTGAGCAAAAAAATGATTACAAACTGCTTCAAACGACGTGATACTTTGTTCTTCGAAAAGAAAGAACCCAAATCTATACTAGAATCAAGTTAAAGCCAAATTAAACGGGTTGTTTTCGAGTAATTCCGCTTTAACGAGGTGAGGATAGCTGAAAATTCGTGTTTTTCGAGAATTAAGGTCTCAAAAATGTTTCAATTAGACTAAAAAATAATTTTTTTGAAAATATAGTGTTTGTTTCATACGCATGCAAAATTTCAATAAAATTAAACTGGGCGTTCTCGAGATAAGGTGACTGAAAGTTTAAAAAATCGTATTTTTACTATTTCACCAAAATCATGATGTCACAATGCAAAAAGTTTGAAGTATTTGGATACGTTTTGATAAACTAGCATAATCTTAGCTCCGGGACTGATAGTGGCAAAATTTTTTTCACGATTATCAAACTTTAAGCCATGAAACACCATCTGGAAGGAATAGGAAAGAATGAAAACGTTGTTATGATAAAATGGAAGTGCCGTAGTGTTTCAATTGTTAATTTTTTTCATTTTTCCGAGTGACTTAGTTGTGTATTGAGTAAAAACCAAGTTTAGTGCAAATTAAACTGGGCGTTTTCGAGTTATGTGGATTGAAAGTGTAAAAATAGGTCGAAATCTCAGTTTTTGGGTCAAAATGGGTAGTGAAAATGCTTCATCTTGGCTGTTTTATTGTTTATTTGGAAGACTATAACATCCCTAATCATGTAGCGAAATTTGAACGAAATTAAACTGGGCGTTTTTAAGTTAGGTTGACTGAAAGTGACTGAAAATCGGATATAATCGGTGTTTTCAGGTAACAATTTTTGAAACTAGTTTTATTTTTATGTTAGTTCTAATTCTTAAAGCTTCATTCATTATTTCCAATGCCAGAAAAAAAAATATTTTGCAAAAAATTAAAAATTTCAACGCATACCGGAATCGAACCGGCGACGCGTGGATGGCGTTTTCAAAAAAAAAAGAAAGAAGAGAGTGAGCTTGTGGAGAGACGCAGAGAAAGAGGGCGCTCGTCAATTTTTTTCAATTGCTGTACTTTAAAGGAGCATATGCTTAGTTGCATACTACAGTAGAAAATTACCAAACTGCCAGTATGTTCCTTTAAAATATAGTACCAAATAAAACTTGCAAAAATCCATTAAGCCGAAGAGTACTGTACTTTAAAGGAGCATAAGCTAAATAGCATACTAAAGTGGGACATTATTTCTTTTCACTGTGTCCTTTTAAAACACATTATCAAGTAAGACTCGGCGAAATTCATTAAGTCAAAGAGTACTGTACTTTAAAGGAGCATATCCTCAGTTCCATATTACAGTAAGACACACTGACGAATCGACATGTCCCTTTAAAATACGGTGTCAAACAAGTCTCGCAAAAAGGCAACAAAATGTGTGTGTTAACCGAATTAAGTATTAAAATATTCGTGAAAATAAATTATCGTTTTCCGTGTCTCCCTCTCCTCTTTTTTTTTATTCCTACTTTTTTCCAGATATTATTTGACTTTTCTCGCTCTCTTCTCCACTTTGAGCAATTACATTTCTAACAGCTTTTTGTCGACGACAAAAAAGGCAAAAAAAAGTTGAGTGCTCTCCGGACGAAAAAAGAAGAAGAAGAACAAACATAAAACAAACTGGAGATTTATGAAGGGAAGGAGTACTGTAGTTTATATTTTTGAAAAATGAAAAATGAAAAAAAAAAAGAAAAACAACACAAAATTTTTCTTAGCTTTGCTTTTAATCAACTAATGAGGTTTGCATTTTAGTTACACATCAGAAGTTTTTCAGCAGAAAAAAAAGAAGAAAAAAATGAGAAAAATCAATGATACGGATTAGCATAAAATATATAAATATTTATTATAATCCTAATCTCATCTGAAATTTTTTTCTGGATTTTTTTTCAACGAATAAAAACCGGGGAAAAGCCAGGGAAATGTTTCTTATCTCTTTGAACAACTCTACGGTTCAAATAAGCACGCGTGTTAAAGTGGTAGCGCGTTGAGTGTTGGTGCTGGAGGTTAGGGGATCGATCCCAGGCTTGGGCGAAATGTTGTTTTTTTTCCTTTTTGAAAAAAAGGTATTTTATCAAAAATCGGCTGCTTTTTGGTTTCAGAAAATAATCTGGTTTTTTGCACCTGCAAAAATGAATGCATTGATTCTGAGAAACTCATTGGAGCGAAATAAATAAATAAATAAAAGTTCAAGTTTGAAAAAGAAAAAAAAATCTTCAGGCGTAAAAAACGTAACCAACACTTTACAGGAAAAATTGGAGTTTTATGTGCAGGTTCTCTAGGGTACTGTAGTGAAAATCGATGTATTTTAAAGGAACATACATATACGTCCATCTAAAGGAGCATATCACATTAATACAAAATTTTATGTGTCCCTTTAAAATACAATAGTTAATGTGTAAAATCAAAATTTCAAGAAAAAAATTGAAAATTCAAATGAACCACCAAAATTTGAAAGTTCAAAAAATTCGCGCCTAAAATAAGATGTGCAAGTTCTCTAGAGTACTGTATCTATGAATTGTGACAGAAATCCCTTTTAAAAAATTCAAAGGAGCACACTACAGTAAGACAAAAATTGATATGTGCCTTTAAAACACGATAGTTAATGTGTGAATTTTAGAAATTCCCAAAAAAATTTGAATATTTCAAAAAAATCGCGTCTAAACTTAGATGTGCAGGCTCTCTGAGGTACTGTAGTCATAATAATTATGATTTGAGACACGAAAAATGTATCTAAAATTCGAAAATTCGCGTCAAAAATCTGAAATTAAGCTCCGCCCACTTTTCCTTTCATCAAAATTGAGTACTGTACCTTAAAGGAACATGGTTAAAAAATGAAGAGTATATCAATGTGCCTGTCCCTTTAAACTACTGTAGCTGGAATTGAGAAACTAGTTGGGTACTGTATTTCTTTAAAGGAGCACACTACAATAAGGCAACGCTGGATATGTCCTTTTAAAATGATGTACTTTAAAGGAACATACCACAATAATACAATATTCGATATGTTCCTTTAAATTACGATAGTTAATGTGTAAAATTCTAATTTTTAAACTTAGATATGCAGGTTCTTTGAGGTACTGTTCTAAAAACCTATGATTTGTGACTGAAAAAAGAAGCAAAAAAAAAATTCAAAGCAATTTCACAACAACAAAAAAAAGGCGAAATCCGACTCCCGTCCTCCAAAAATATGTCGTTTTGACTTTTTCTTCTCCGCCCGTAGTCACCTTTTCCGTTTTGGTTCGAATTTCAACACAAAAAAAATTGGAAGGGAAGGGGGCCATGTCATTTTTTCAGAGCTGTTGAAATGGAATGTACCCCAGATGGGCTTCCCAGATTAACTGGGAAGAATGAGTAAATTTTATCACATGGGAAATTCCAAATAAACATTACCATCCCATGGGAGCCCAGATGGGCTTTCTTTTTTCTTTCATTTCTTAAAAAAACACTAATTTTTTCATGAAATGAACAAAAAAACGACCAATACGTCAGAAAAAGAAATAGAAACGTGAACTTTTTCAAAAATTTACAAAAAAAATTTCCCAACTGGGAAAGCCCAGCCCACCCCAGTTTATCTGGTCATTTCTCGAAGTGGGGTGGGATGGAATGGGCATTTCTATCTGGGCTATCTGGAGCCCACATTTTGCCCATTTCAACAGCTCTGCCATGAGCTCAAATCAGGCTCATTCGAAAGAGCACAAAATTCTGAACAGAATGATACCAAAATTTATAATGACTATCACTACTTCCAGAGCTCATAGCTCGGTTTTATTTCAATTTTTGTGGGCTCAAATCAGGCTCATTTGAAAGAACACAAAATTCTGAACATGACGATATCAAAGTTCATAGAGACTATCACTAATTCCAAATCCTATAACTCGCTTTATTTTCATTTTCATGAGCTCAAAATTCCGAACAATACGATATTGGAGCTTACATGATTAATAAAAATTATCATTAAAAGAAATAGAAACGTGAACTTTTTCAAAAATTTACAAAAAAAATTTCCCAACTGGGAAAGCCCAGCCCACCCCAGTTTATCTGGTCATTTCTTGAAGTGGGATGGGATGGAATGGGCATTTCTATCTGGGCTATCTGGAGCCCACATTTTTCCCATTTCGACAGCTCTGCATTTTTTGCACTTTTTGTTCCAAGAAAAATCTCAATTTTCAGCCATTTTTTGTGAAAGTCAAAAAAATAGAGAAAAAAGGGGGATTTTGGATGGGTGAATGAGCAATTTATGAGTGGGGGGAAAAAAAAACGTTGGCTCTTGACAATAAATTGCACCTTTTTTGGGAGTAAGTGCACAATGAGCACAAAGTCAAAAAACATTTTTCATAAATCGAAGGAAAAAAATGGATGAAAAATGGGGATTCTGGAAAAATATTTTTCAAATTTTCTAAAAAGAAATTTTTTTCATGATAAGAATGGTCAATTTCATGTTTTGGCGCGAAAATTTAAAAAAATTGAATTTGAATTTTGAAACTCAGAAACAAAAATTGAATTTTTTCAAATTTTGGCGAAAAATTTGATTTGAATTTTTGAACTTCGAAATTTCGCCGAAATTTGGAATTTGAGAATTTTGTATTGCTGTCAAAAAAAAATTGACTTTTAGCACAATAAACTTTGAATTATCAATAGAGCGCGAAATACCGATCGGATTACTGTAATTTGAGTAAAATTGTCAATTTTTGGCGCGAAAAATCCAATTTTAAAATTCAGACACCAACTCTAAAAAAGTGAATTTTGTTGCCATTTTTGAATTTTCAACTCTTCGCGCGAAACTTCTGAAAATTAAAATATTACAGAATTTTCCTGATATTTCAAATTCAGCAGAAATGAAATTTTTAAAATTTGAATTTGGTTAGACTTTTTTGAATGTTCAACTATTCAAGGCTCAAATGTTTAGAAATCTTTAATTTTCAAAAGTTTTAGAGCCAAATTTCCGAATTTTTGAATTCAAAATCGAAAATTTAAAAAAATGGAACTTCGTTGATATTTTTAAAATTCGAATTTGAATTTTCAAACTTCGAAATTTCACAGAATATTTCTGAATTTTTAATTTCAGAAACAAAAATTGAGTTTTGTTCGAATTTTGGCGAAAAATTCAAATTTGAATTTTTGGTAATTTTTGAACTTCGAAATTTCGCCAAAATTAGGAATTTCAGAATTTTGTTTCGCTGTCAGAAAAAATCGACTTTTCGCAAAATAAACTTTAAATTATCAATAGAGCGCGAAATACCGATCGGATTACTGTAATTTGAGTAAAATTGTCAATTTTTGGCGCGAAAAATCAAATTTTCAAAATTCAGAAACTAATTCTGAAAAAATTGAATTTTTTTGCCATTTTTCGGATTTTCCACTTTTTAAATTTGAGTGCGACTTTTTGGAAATTATTGAATTTAAAGTTTTGGCGCGAACTTTCTAAAATTTGAAATATTACAGAATATTCCTGATATTCCAAATTCATAAACAAATATGTTTTTAAAAAAATAATTTTGTTAATTTTTTTTGGATTTTCAACTTTTGGCGAAAAATTTAATTTGAATTTTTGAACTTCCAAATTTCGCCAAAATTTGGAATTTCAGAATTTTGTATTGCTGTCAGGAAAAATCGATTTTTCGCAAAATAAACTTTGAATTATCAATAGAGCGCGAAATACCGATCAGATTACTGTAATTTGAGTAAAATTGTCAATTTTTAGCGCGAAAAATTCAATATTCAAAAAAAAAACTAATTCTGAAAAAATTGAATTTTTTTGCCATTTTTTGAATTTTCCACTTTTTAAATTTGAGTGCGACTTTTTTGGAAATTTTTGAATTCAAAGTTTTGGCGCGAAATCTCTGAAATTTAAAATACCACAGAATAACGTCTGAACTTTAGACTTGTAGAATCTGGTTCTGCTGTCAAAAAATCGATATAGAAAATTCTGAAATTCAAAATATTACAAAATATTCCTGAGTTTTGAAATTCAGAAAGGTATTTTTTGGATTTTCAAATTTTTAAATTTAGACGCGAATTTTCACGCGTTGAAACTCGCTAGCAACGTCCTTTAAACTACATATAGTACTACTCAGGATTACTGTAGCCCCAATAAAACTACAGTACTTTCAAATCAATACACTTCATCGTTTATTTGGCTCATTTTGCATCCAACAAGATTTTGTCTCATTTTTTATTCGCTCAACTTTGAACTTCTTCGGGCTCCATCGCAAATTCAGCTGCATCTCCCATTGGCTCAAAATTGATCGGCATTGATCGCTGAAAATTAGAAGAGTTAGATATGCAGGTTGGCTAGGAGTACTGTACCTTTCTGACAACAGATCCTTCAGTATTCAGCGAATAATAACTGGCAACCGATGGGACACGAATAGCACCATTCACTTGAACACGTACTCCTCCTGGAAAAAAGAGAAATGAGATAAAGGGTACTGTAGGAACCTCTGGGGTACTGTAGAAATCTTTGGATACATCAGGGACTTCTGGATTACTCTAGGTTTACTGTAGAAGCATCTGTGAACTGTAGGAACCTAGTTTTTTTTCGGGAAATTATTTTAGAAAACACTGGCATAATTTTGTAGAATATAAGGTTACTGTAGCTACAGTAATCTTTCCTATTTATGATGTTTCCAAATACTACAGTAACCCTATAACATCGGGGTACTGTAGTGAAAAATCTACTGTAGAAACCAAGGTAGAATCTTTGCTTATTGTATTCCATATTACTGTAGTTTAGATACAGTAAATCCTGAGATTTTCTCGAATGAAAAACTACTGTAGCATCTCGGGTTACTGTAGCATAATGAGTAGAAAACCAGGTTACATCACTGGATTACTGTAGTTAAAAAAAAATTACTGTAGAATCTCGGGGTACTGTACTTCCTCGAAAAGTTTTAGAACTATGCCAAAAAGTATACTCCATTTCATTTTCTCACAAACAACATCAGATTACTGTAGTCTCGGAGGATACTGTACTTCACAAAAATACAGTAATCATCCAAAATCATACTGTAGTAATACAGTACTATAGAACCCACCAGGAAGTCATCTACAGTAATATTCAGTCAAAAACCTGAGACTACTATGGTAATTTTGTGGATTATTGTAGCAATAGAAACACAGTAACCCAGCTAGATTACTGTATCAAGTACAGTACTCACCATTGATAATATTCCACCAACGTGTCAATTTGAACGAGTTATACAACGCGCAGCCAACCAAAACGAGCTCAAAGAGCACCAAAAACCAAGACTACAAAAATTCAATGTTCGTTTCAGGACCCACATTTTCCCACTCACGTCTGCCTGATACATAATTCTCAGAAAATGAGCACCTTCAAGCAAGAGGCTTCTGATAAATCAAAAAAAAATGTCACGTCGGATAAATAAATAATTTATTCACTCTACAAAAAACCGTAAAATCTTTTCTCTGGGTTAAAAAATGGGAGAGATGTGGGGTGGGGGCCGACTTGGAAATGAGCCATGACCGTCGATGAATGTGGTTCACAACAACGAAGAAGAAGAATAGGGGATGGGGGGATAGGAATCACAGACAACACAAAGGAGAAGAAACAACTAAAATAAACAAATAAATATTTTTCAAATGAAGAAAGAGAAGGAAATAAGGACCAGATTAATAGAAACAATAGATAATGATAATGATAGATAGGTGGTTAGGAGTTGAGCCTAATTGGATGACACCGAATTTTGTTGATCCGATGAGGAAGATGGAGATGTTGGGTTAGTTGGTTCACTGCTGAATGGATCAACATACGAATTGTCTGAAATTTTGAAAATTATTTATTTAAAGCTGAATACATTATTAATGAGGTTTATTTACGTTTATATTTTACTACTGTTTCTCGTGTTTTTCAAAACTTTTGTGCTGTATTATCATTATTTCAACTTGTTTTTTAGCTTTGAAAAATTTCTGTAAAATTCAAGGTTGCCATCGGTAACACGCGCTCTACTGACAATGTAAACGTTTTTGTTCTGAAAATAAAATTTACGTTGATTTTCAATGCTATTTTCGAATTCTGCGTGATGGGACAACTACTTAATGGGACAGTTTATTTCATAGTTTCATGATTCCAAGAACCTTATTTCTAAGTAGGAAAACTGAAACTACGGTAGCAATTGAATTTTGGATATTTCTCGTATTTTTTGAAACTTTAGTGTTTTTTTATTACTATTTCCGCTCGTTTTTGACAAACAGAAAATATTACAGTTCAAAATATAACGTGGTATGAATGTGGGCCAAAGTTCAATCGATTTTCGGTGCTCTATTGATAACATCTCGGCTCGAACGGAATTTCCCGCTTATTTTGAATTTTCAATACTCTACGATTCAGTAATACCATACCGATACTTTTGTGTGGCTATTTTTTCATAGAAAACTTTTTTTTTCACTTCAATTTTTTATTTAAATTTTATTTTTTTTATTTTTTCATTTTATTTTTACTTCAATGAAAATTTTGACCAACTTCACTCGTAGGTCATCGTTTTTTTTTTCAAATTTGAACCGAGTTTTTTCAATGTAAAAATTTGAAAAACTCATAATTTGTCAATTTTTCAAAAATTCCCAAACCCACCATCATCCACAGCCGCCGGTATGAATCCAAACGAAGTGGGCATTGGCATCATATTCGGCGTCATATCAGGAGGAGGCGGCATCATGCCATTCGCTTCCGATCCACTCGCAATTCCAGTCGCTTTCAAATATCTCGACGCTCCTCCTCCACTTCGAGCACTTCTCAGGCTGTTCGTGCTGGATTTCGCCGAGTCGCTGCCAAGTTGTGGAATGGCGGCGGAGAGCATTGAAGGTGGCGGAGGTGCGACAACTTCCTCTTCGACTCCAGCTCCGATATATTTTTTGGTGACCGGATCCCATGTTATGGACGGTTTGGAATCATCAGGTAGAATCATAGCATTGTTGGATGGGATTGATTTGATCACTTTCTCTCGAATCGATCCAAACCAACCACGCGATGATGATGCTTTTCGGTCTTGCCCGAGATTTGGAGCATTTTTCTGAAAAGTACAAACATCAAGTGGGATGACGAACACAAAATAGTTTCTGACTTGGAAAAATGTTCAGAATATCTCTTTTAAACAAAATTTTACATCAATAACGAGCAAAAAAGGAGATTTTCAGAAACAAAAATCTCAATCTAAAAAACTAACCACTTCTTCCTGTTTCTTGGGAACCGCCGCTGGTGTTGGTGGTTGGGTTGTCGGCACCGCTTTCGATGGCGCCGGTGGAGAAGGTCTAGCCAGTGGTTGTGGTGGTGGTGGTGGCTGTGGTGAACTTGGCTGACTCATTACAGGCATTCGTGGCGGTGGTGATGATGATGGTTCAGATCCCCACAAATCCTCCAATTCACTTCTCGGACTCTTGACTTCAATCTGCGGCGCGGGCTTTTTCTGCGGTATTTCGATCGGAGGTCGAACTACAGCTGGTGGTGGAGCTGATGGTGGCATTGGCATTGGTGGCGCAGCAACGACCGGTGGTGGTGGTGGAGGCGATGCAATATTAATTGGAGGTTGGGGTAGCGGAGCTGATGGTGGTGGAATGGTGGGTGGAGCAATTTCTTGAGCAGATGTAGAAACGGAAGATTCAGTAAGTGTCACACTATCCTCCTCTTCAGTCGTAGTTTCTCGAGCTGATTCAGGTTCTTCTTGATATGATTCCTGAACATTTCTCGAAAAATCAATCGGCGTTTGATGATCTTCATGCCAATTCTGCGCTTCCGATGTGAGATTCAACATTGGTTGTTCTTCAGTGTTGGTTGTCGGTTGTTCTCCAATCATCGCTCGAAGACTATGAATCCACTCCGTTTCAGTATTCGGCGCAGCCGCAACATATTGCAAATTCTCCGCCAAATCACAAACATCCAACAAATACTCCTTGTCAAACATCGAAACATGCGGCCAGAGAGATCGAGCAACTTCTGTGCAATATCTGAATGAATCCGTCGCAAATCCACCATACGACGAGATTTTCTTTGTGTATTCAATGCGACATTTTTGATATTCCTTCGATTTTGAGAGCGGTGTATCTAATTGTGGATTGGAAAGTCGAAGAGCATAATCGAAAATGTCAGTAGCATGCAAGTCGGTGAATGAGAAACCAGCAATTCCAGAGAGACCATTGACTTTGTTGATAATATGTGAGCCACTGTGAATAAGTCCAATGTGCTTCCTCGCTTTCTCTTCTCCTTCACTGAAAAAAAAACTATTTTTTTGTTTTTATACACCAAAACCATCAGAAGACTCTCGTCCTCCCAACTCACGCATGTCCCAACGGTATAAATGGATCATATCCGGCCAAAACACAAACAACCAATAGACAAAAATCAGCCGCACAATGTCGTTCTCGTTTCGCGAGCATAATTCCAAGATGATAGACCGTTTGCATCGCAGTTTGACTATTCAAATTGGCCAAAATGATGGCAGCGTGTCGTTTCCAATTGTTGTCATCGTCAAAAGCAGAATTTGTCTGGAAAAATAAAGGTTGTAAGAGGAGATGTATAAGGGTAAAATTTAAAAATTTGCTGTGACTGATTTTAATATGTAAAATTAAAATACCGCGTTAAAAAAAAACAAAGAGTAGCTATAAATTAGAATTTGTTGCGAAAAAAAGCAAGAAACTGTTACAAATTATTTCGGGAATGGTTGAAAAATTGTATTCGACAATTTTTGGTCAGAAATTAGACTATTTTTTATTGTTTGTGTTCTCTACTGAAATGTTCAGTAAACATTTAAAATCGTAGTTTAAAAAAAAACTAACTTTTAAAAAGCAGAATCTTTAATTTTCTACAAATATTTTTTTAAACTAGAGCCTTATATTTTTTTCAGAATTTGTCTTCAAATTGAATTTTTTTAAAACTCACCAAAATCGGCGGCGGTTGACCACTTGCAACAGCAACAAGTGTCGCATATGGATCATCAACCGATCTCAAATGCAAAAACCTCGACTCAATATCCTCAATCTTTTTCGAATCATTCGGATAAATACGGCGAATCAACGTCATAGCATCCGCGTATAACCCGTCAGAAATGGCACTTTCAATAGCTTCCTGAAAGACCCCAAATATAAATGAAAATATGTAGAGTTTGTATGACTCACATTAACATGTCCACCCAACAAAAACTTGTTGAATCTCTCTTTGGCTTCCAATTTCGATGCAGATGTTGAGACAGTGCTCGTCAAAGTTTCCGGATTTTCAGCCACACCCGTTCTTTCAGCCAATTGTTCAGAAGCATTGGTGAGCAAGGTAGCAACATCCGGACCAGTAATGCGCTGAAAACATGGAAAATTAAATTTAAAAATAACTTTAGTTCCTGAAATGAGGTTTTCAGGTTTACACTGAAGAAAAACAGGATATTCAACATAAAAAAATGAAAATATTTATAAAATTATTCAGTTGAAAATGGTTTCTTGTGAAAACATTCATTACACCGGACTTTTGCCCCGAATACAACACTTTTGGAAGCTCTTTTCGAGATTATTTTCGAATTGTTGTGATTTTTCAATTATGGGGGGTTTTGAAGATTTGTCCATAATTTTCTCAGTTCACCAACGTCAAAATACTTACACCATGTTGTTGCACCATGATCTCAAGCAACTGCCAAACGAGAAGCGCATCAACAATTTCACTCTTTCTCACGTCTCCAGACTGTTCCGCTGCTTTCAACGCATCGACCTGTCTCTGAATATAAAGACGAACTGAATGACTCGGTGTTTGACCAGGTATCAGAGGCCCTAAAATCAAATTTCAATTAAAATGGTAAACTCATTGAAATACAACTATACCTTTGAAACTTTGCACCAATTCAATAACCTTGCTACTTTGTTCATCATGAACCAGCATCGATCTCAAATCCTCCACTGCCACATTAGCTGTACTATAAACTTGTCCAGTTATCGGATCAGTCGATCCAGCCGGTCGAATACAAACTAATTTTCCACCAATTCCAAAAGTCGCAAAAGTATGTCCAGTGTGGAATTTCAGAGGTCCATAGTTCAAAACTTCTTCCGGCTGGTTGATCGTAGCTTGATTTTCAGCATTATCTTCCGTGCGATGTTTGTTGAAATCCAACTTAGCAGTTTCAGCCGCCTCTTTTTGCGCCTTTTCATATGCTTTTCTCGACTCCTCCAACTGTTTCAACTGATGCTGTTCTTGCATAGATTTGCAAATCTTGAACAAAACACAATTTTTTACTATGAGAAACTTCAAACTAACCTTGAAAAGAGCCAAATCGGCACTATCTCCTTCGCACACAAATTTATAAAACTCTTTATTGAATATTTTATGAAACTCTTCAATATTGCTATACGGCTTTCGATAAACGGCACAATAACAAATATAAGCGACTCTTTCAATCGGGCGTAAGTCATAGAATTCCGGTGGAGGTGGAATCGTCTTTTTGACATGCGCAACAAGTTCCAACGCCATATGAACAACACCAAAATAATAGGCTTCACCTCCTTCCATAAAAGGATCGGACATCATTGCGGTGTTGACACTACGTGAACCTTGAGCTCTTTGGGCTTGGAGTTCATAATTTCTCATTTCTTCATCTTCTTCCTCCTCCTCATCTTCTCCCGATTCACCGTTTCTCTCTTCACCCGATGTTGAATAACTCTCATACCCAGCTCTTGATTGATCATGAAAACCATGTCGATTATCCGAATACTTCTCCGCCGCTGTCGATCTCGGTCGTCGGGGGTCCATCATCTTATTCGGCAATAATGCAACACCTCCGCGACTTTTCAAATAATCCGAAGCATACGACGATGGTGGATATCTTCCCGACATGGAATAATTAGATCGCGAGTAACTCGCATGCAGATCATAGCCGTTGAAAGTGGAATTATGGCCAACAGATCGACGCCCATTCACCATATTTGGATCGATACCTCGTGCAACCGGTCCATTTCCATTTTTTATCGATTTTCGAGATGATTGTGGTCGGGGATACAGGGCCGGCATTTCTTGAATATCATTGTCGAGGCGACTACGACGAGGCCTACAAACATTTAATTTTTGGATGTTTTTTTTTTTTTGCATTAAACACCTTCTCCCAGCTGTGTAAACAACTAAATCAATACAAAACACGTTCCGTATCGAAACAAAACTTTTTCAACAAAAAACTCGATGAATTTGAATTTTCAACAAAATAACAGGAAACAAATATAATCATAAATATTCTTTTAAACTAATTTCGAACAATTGAAAAAAATTTCAAGAATTAATTTGAAAATAGCTACTACAGGAAGTATAGGATTTTCTACTTTGAAAAAGATTTTTCTTTTTTTATCAATTTCATTGTGAATGAAAAAAGTTATTTGTTGTATTAAAAACTTGATGAAAATGGTTTTTTAAATTGAAATCCAGAAAAAACTCCTGGTTTTTAGACTATGCATTTTTTGTGGAGCTCTGAATTCTATATCAGTTTTACCAAATTTCCATTAGTTTATTGGAGAAACACCTAAGGGCCGGTTTTTCTAAAATTAATTCTAAAGTTTCACAAAAATGCACCGAAAAAAAAAGAAAAACAATGTTTTTGCTTATTTTTCTCTGGAGGAGCACTTATTTTCACTAAATTAACTCCTTCGGACCGTTTTTTGAAGCTTAAAAATCGATTTCTCCCCAAATCCGTGCAATAAAAAAAATACCTGGACTGTGTGGTGGAAGAAGCATCATCCTCTCCATACCTCGACGATGGTGGTGATACTACCTGATAATCTCTGGAATTCTGGCTCTTCCCATTCTGTGTTGCATTTCCCCAATCACTCATATCCGAATTATTTTCAACGCCAATTCCTCTCATTCGATTGTGATCATATCGCATCGATCGAATCTGAACAAAAAATTTCTTGGTTTTTTTCTCAGAACTCAATGATCAACAATCAATCAATCAATAGATTTATTACAAGTCAGTTATCAACTAAACAATTTAGTTGGTAACATAGGGAAAAAACGCGAACAAACACTTTTGGCAAATAATAAAAGGAACTATCTATCCTTGAATGAGGAAGAACCGTGTCAGGTCAGTGCAAACACGGCGACGGAAAAACGCACAAAAAGAGACTGGGGAGAGCGCAAAAACGAACGGAAAAGAAGAGAAATGAATAATAATCGTATTGATTGTCGGAAAAAAAAGTTGTCTTGGAAAATTAGGGCAGAACTTTTTTTCCGATTTGAAAATGATAAAAGAGAAAGCAACGGGAAGCGCGGAACACTTTTCGCCAAGATACAATTGTAACTTTATTAAAACAATAAATTAATAAAAATGAAGTTCAAAAACGGTTTACTTATCAACTATCCTTCTCGAACATCATCTGAAAGGAAAAAGAAATAAAAACAAAACTTTCCCAAACAAAGAAAAACTGTACAATGCATTTGTCATTTGAGAACTGGTTCCAGAACGATAATAATTTCAAAATATCGATGTTTCACAATGAATCTTACCTTCCTCGTCATTCAGGTCCTCCTTAACTTCAACTTTCACTTCTACATTGCACAAATTCTTCTTCCATTCTGGCATTTCCATGAGACAAAAACCACAATCAGAATTTTCGAAATCTTCACTTTCGACAAGACTATCTTCCTCTCTGAGAATTTGGCAGAAATAAAAATAATTTGGTTCAAAATATGTGATGCATACCTTGGGAAAGTTCGATGTTCTGTGCTGGACATCACTGAAGATCAAGTTTCAAATTTAAAAAAAAATCAGTACTTTCAACTTACTACACTTCAAAGTATCGCGAATAGATGTTTTTCGAGTGCAAAACATATTTTTCCGAATAAATCAGGCGCTTCGCCTCTTGAAAATCCATAATTGGCTCATAGCTCCTTCGGAATTACATAATTTATCGATTCATCACTGGGACGCAAAAAATCTGGGGTTTCATCAAGAATGTTGTTTTGTGACATCGCAATTGGAGTTTTACAGTTCTGCGTTGATGAAATAATGAAACATTAAATTTTAAAGCACTTACAATTATGGTTGCAAGGCGTTTCGCAAGATGAGGATTTACTTCTGACAATTTCCTATCTCCATAGCCTTTGATTTTATTCGCTCTTTCAACTTTAAACAATTTTTCTTTTTAATCTGATGTATGTTTTTATTCATACTTCCTTTGTATTTGGCCCCAAAAGCAGTATCAAATGTGACTCGTTCTACCTTCTCAATTTCTTCTGAAAACATGTTAAAAAGACTCAAATAAATTTAACCTACCACGATTCGGAACTATCGGTTTCCAAATAACTCTTCTCACAATTCGAATTTGCTGATTTTGTGGATACTTTGAAGTCTAAAAAATCATACAACCAAGTGAATCCAAAATATTAAAAAAAAATTACCTTTGAAAGTGTTGTAGGGCTTCTTGGCTGTACCATTTCAAATTTTTAAAGAAAACAGGTAAAAGGCGTAAAAAGGCAAAAATAGAAAAATGAATTAAAATTTTCAGCTTCACACCTGACACATGAACTCACGACATTCACTTCAAGATTTTGCTTTCTTTTATTTTCAGACTTACCTTATACCGATCCACCCAGTTGGCGACATGTCTTTCTTGCATTGATCAGAGATTTCTCGATCTTCGAAAATCTGGAAATGAATTTTTATTTCAAAAACGAAACGTCACGCGGAAAGCCACGCAATATTTGACACGTAAATTGCAGTGTTTGCACACTTTCTTTCCACCTACAGTAAGAAAACTTAAAGGCCCACTTTGTTTGTCAATTATATCTCAACGCGTTTATTTTTATTTTCATTTTTCAAAAAAAATAAATATTCATTTTTCTTTTTAGAAAAAGATGTTGGCTTCGCGTTTGGCTCTTGTAACCGGTGGAGGATCAGGAATAGGAAAAGCGATTTGCGAAAAATTAGCTGAAAATGGTGCACGTGTCCTTGTTGCGGATTTGAGAAAAGAGACGGCTGAAAACACCGCTCAAACATTGAAAGGTGGAAATCATCTCAGTTTCGCAGTCGATGTTGCCAAAGTGAGCTTTTAAAAACTGTTCTGAAAGTAAGAATGTTGTTTCTCAGGAATCAGAAGTGCAAAATCTTCGAGATTTTATCAATTCTCAATCCATCACACCGCAAATTCTCGTGAATTGTGCTGGAATAACAAAAGATGCGACTCTTCTCAAAATGTCTACACAACAATGGCAAGATGTGATAAATGTCAATTTGACAAGTGTGTTCTTGGTATGATTTTCTACTAAATAAATGTAAAGAATTTTCGAATTCAGATGTCGAAAATGATCGCAACTGAAGCCATAACTTCACAAACCCCATTGTCAATAGTGAATGTGTCGAGTATTGTTGGCAAAATTGGCAATTTCGGTCAAACAAATTATGCGGCCACCAAGTCTGGTGTCATCGGTTTCACCAAGTCTGCAGCAAAAGAATTGGCGAAAAAGAACATTCGAGTGAATTCAGTTTTACCAGGATTCATCGCAACTCCAATGACGGAAAAAATGCCCGAGAAAGTGAGTTTTTTGTTTTTGATAAAAGTTTTGAAAGAAAAATTTGGAGATAGTGTGCATTTATATGTAAAAAATAAGTGTTATTTCAAGATTTCGTATTCCGTTTCGCAAAATTGGCAAATTTTTGACGAAACCGCTATATTTCACTCTAAAAATAGGTATTCTTAAAATTTTAGTTCTGAAATAACGAATAAAATTCACAAGAAACATTTTTTTTTCTTTTCTGGAAAACAGAAATTCTCGCTTCGAAAAATGCGAAAAATGGCAATTTTTTTTCCATCTTATCACCCAGAGAAACGATTCAAAATGACCAGGTCAAAAAATATTAGAACCTTAACCACGTGATGAAAACTTCAAATTTACATCGTTGTCAAAATTTCAAGTTCTAAACAAGATCAAAAACTGTTTTCCAAATTTTATCAAGAGCCAACTGAAAAAATTGAGATCAAAAGATTTACAGTCAAGTAAATAGAGTTGTATATTATTTTTTATGTTGATAAATCAACTTTTTGAGTACTTCTCTTAAATTTAAACCATCCAGTATATAATTAATATAAACCTTGGGTTTCCGAAAGTTTGATAGTATTTTTCCGATAAAATCACGAAAAAACGGAAAATTTTCGTTAAAAGCTCTGGTGTAAAAAGTACAATATACATAGTTCACCGATACAAAAAAAACTAGAAAATATACATATTTCGACAAAAAATCAGCAAAATACAGAGAATCACAGGTTGAAAAATGTTAACCTATAAAATTTTAAAGGTATTCCGAACTTCCGTGAAATTTTCGAACACATTTCAGAGGTATCATTGTGCTAAATAAAAAATGTTATGTGTACCAGTGTGCTACGGCAATAGAGCAAAAAAATCAGTAAATCTCATCGTGTTTTCATATTTTTTTCATCAAAAAAAAAGTTTTGTTGTTAAAACTATGTTGGGATTTATTCAGAGCGTTGAATTATTCCTAGCAACACAGATGATTCAAATTTTCTGCCTAAAAACTTAGAAAAAAACTGATCCTGCTAACAAGAATCGGATTTAAAAAAAACAGCTCCTGTCGTTTTTAGTCTGGACATCTTTTTTCAAGTGTCTTCAGACATCTGGCCCTAATTTATCTGCGAACATTGACCTTTAGATCCTGTTCATAGTCTTAAAATCTTCCATTCTCAATTTTTGCAGGTTCTTCAAGCCATCATCGCCACAATCCCTCAAGGCAAAATGGGAAGTCCCTCCGACATTGCCAACGCCGTTCTCTTCCTCTCCTCCGATCAAAGCGCCTATATAACCGGCGCCACTCTCGAAGTAACTGGTGGCTTTGCAATGTAACTAAAGTACCCCTCGGTGCCGCCGCCCGCCTTGGAGAAATCCAGCGAAAAAAGATAAAAAGTGCAAATACATCAAAAAATCTCATTAAACATAATGGTCCTTCTTCTTGTTCTCTTCACCGCCGTCCCCCAGACCACCCAAGACGTTTTTTTTCGTTCATTCGTTCGTCTCATGTTCCGCAAATCTCCGTTTTCCACATTGTATTTTCTCGCGCCGTCATGAGAAAGTGCAAGTTTTCTCCTGCCGCCGCACACTTTTTTTCAGCGCAGATTTATAGTCGGGCGGCCCGTGCCGGGTACCGCTTTATGTATAATATATACATGTACATTTAGAAATGACTTTTATCATGATTAATACATACATTTTTTTTTAGCTCGAGAACGGCTATACTAATTTATGTCATGGGGAGGCGCTAAAGGCAGATAGCGCCCAACTTATGTAGAATATGAAACGTATAGTGAATGGAACACACATCATTAACATTATAACACATATATAGTTGTCGTTGGGGTACGGTAGCTTCCGGAAGTTTTTTGTTGAAACTGCAAACGGAAGCGATAATTTTATGGGGGTAATTTCACCTAAACAAAAGGGCAGAAATTATGTAACGAATCGGAATAGAAGTGGGATTATAGTCAGACTTGGCATATCTGAAAATTTGGCTCCGGCCGGATGCTCCGGGACATTTCGCAGTCAGTTTAAATTTTGTTATCAAAGGTTTTCAGGTACGCAAAACACGATGGCGATATTCATTTTTCCCCAAAAATGAGCTGCACCTGAGTTTTCACCTATTTTAGGTACAAAATTGACTGACCCAGATTTCAATGAAAATTTCAGACAAAGGGTATTTGAGTATGGCGAACGTCATTTTAATGCTTATTTCGCACCAAAATGAAATTTTGCCTGAGTTCATACCTGTTTTAAGTCCAAAATTAACTTAATTTGGGTCTGAAATTGAATGAAACCACTGACAAGTCTGAAATAGCATATCTGGCTCGATTTTTCTGGACCTAATTCTATACTATACTGATTTAGGCTCGGTTAAATAGGTTTTTTTGGCAATGTTGATATTATTGAACTGTAATTTCAAAAATGATCAAGTTTTGAACAGGAATGGTTTCTGATGTTTCATTTTGGAATCATTTGTTTGGGACAACTAATCATGTTCAGAACCTGAATAGGTTAATCTTCGTCCTAAATAAGTAGGCTATGGTCAGCTCTACAATTTCTGCTCGAGTCAGGATATTTTCCGAGTGGGCCGATTTTATCGAATCCTGTCCGGTCCGAATCAGCACAGTGAAAAAAATGTATTTTTTCTTCAGAAAAAATTAGTTACGGACTTTCCCAAAATAAAAAACATGTTTCTGCAAAAATGGGAGGAGTTTGTCTTGTCTGAAAATGGCAATGTTCCGCACACTAAATATGCGCTCTTGCCGCACAGTTTTCGGGAGAATATTTTCACAATTTTAAAAAAATATTTCGTGATATTACTGGCTAAATATCCGCAAACTCGTTGATTTGGTGTGGAAAATAAAGAATATATTCCGATTTATAACCAATACACTAAAATCTTTCTCCAAAACTGTTCAGATTACACATAAAACGTTATTTTTCCATTTTTTTTGCCAAATTTTGTGAAACATGGAATATTCTTTCTGTCAGGTCGTAAAATGTGCCAGTTTATGTTATGCCAGTCTCTCCCACTTCCCACGATGACTTCTTTTTGCCTTTTAGTCTTATTTACACTCAACTGGAACAAGAAAACAAAAAAAAGTTCATTTTGAATTTCGCGCAATTGTGTGCAAACACCGCCTTAAAAAACCGCGGTAAAAAAGATACTTTTTTTTTGCCTGTGGTCAGCTACTATCAAAGGTCTGGTGAGAGCTGAACTTTCTTTTTTAAAGGAAAATATGAAATTGTTTTCAAGCAAGTAACTGTTCAAAAACGAAACAAAAACATTCTGAAAAAACATAATTTTTGAGCTTTAATGTCTCCAACTCAATCGCTATCACGTGGTTACTTTGATTTGAAAAAAGAAGATGATGAATAATCTTGTATCTGTAAAATCCGACATCAAAATTTTCTGAAAGCTCCAATAAAAGAGATATCTCCTAAATTATACTATATTTGTTTAGCAAAAACTTTATTAACACTCTGAAACGTATACATCCCGAATAATTTTCTGGTCAAAAAAAAAGCGGATCGATAACATTATTGGAGCGGGCCGTACTGGTCCTTTTTTCAAAGAAAACCAGAACATCTTTTCTCTAACTTTCAACAAGGTGTAAGAAGGTCCACGGTCTGAACTTTTTTCGGTCGGGCCCGAATTGGATTTCCTAGATTTTCACTTTTGTTGGGTAGAAAAAATTTCTCAAAAAACGTTGTTCATTAACGGCCCAAAATATTCAGAAGGACATAGTCCCATATTGCCCAGAATCTAATCGGTACAACGCGCTCTACCGCACATCTAGCCCTCGAAATGTAATATTTTCGAAATTTGAAAATTCATGTGAAAATGTGAACTTTTCGTAATTCAGGCCTTCTTCCTACAAAAAGTTGGTAAAACCAAATTTTACGTGCGTTGCGGTTGTGCGTCGCGTGCCACCTAGAATTCGAGTTCGACATTGAAAATCAACGTAGTTTCCATTTTCAGAACAAAAACCTACAAATTATCAATAGAACGCATGTTACCGACTTGTGTAAGGAACCTACAGTAACCCAAGGTCCCAAGATCAACCTCCTTCCTTTGTCGAAATCGTAAGTTTCACACAGCGCTCGCTCGCTCGCTCGCTCGCGCACCTCCCATCCCTTGTTATAACCCTCATCAATCACTCCTCGCTTTCATTGTGTTACATATAATGTATCCAACCCTGAGAACCTCGAAGAATTTCGAAAAAAAAAAAACCGAACGTTCAAGGAGGAGGCGACCTTGGGGTTAGGGTCGACGGCTTGCCGATGGCAACCAGTTTTTTTCTTGTGTTCGCACGCAAAAAAGTGCAATCGTCTACCTTCTTCTTCTTCGTTCTCGTTTTTTTTTTCGATATGTGAGTGTCAAGTCGATTGAGTCAATATTGGTTTAGGTTTGAAGTTCGGCCGCCGCAGCGAAATGAGATGAAGAATCAGAATCGGGTCATCTGAATCGACGTCGTGGGTGGTTGAAGAGGGAGGTACACTTCAGGTTTTCAATGGAAGTTCCAAAACACATCGAAATTGTGAAGGGAAAAAATCTTTAGAGCTTGAAGAGATTGCTCAGAGGCTTACCTTTGACCAGGTCCAAGTTTTGGCTCTAAAGCTCCTGGGCTACACCAAAACACCACATCTTACGACGAAATGCAGATTTCATGATTTAAGGGTGTTGAAGGCTCAATTTTGGGTAGGTTCTATTTTCAAAGTCCAGCTCTGATCACATTTAGGTCAAAAATGGGTCTAATTCTAATTTTCCCAATTAAAATTGGGTTCATTTTCACTCAATTTGAGGGTTATTTTCCAGAACACACCAGATCTTACGACAAAATGCAGAATTTATGCATAATTCGGGTCTTGAATGGAAGGTCCAAATTACATCGAAATTGTGAAGAGAAAAATCTTTAGAGATCTTAGAGGGTTTGGCTGTAGAGCTCCTGGGCTACCCCAAAACTCCTGGGCTACCCCAAAATCTTACGAAAAAATGCAGATTTCATGAATTACGTCTGTTAGAGGAACTAGCTGACAATGAGTACTGTACTTTAAAGGTACATATCTGATTTTCACTCTGAAACACCTTACAGTATTCCTGGAGTACTGTAGTTCCACGTCTGATCGTTTTAAAACACCAGATCTTACGACAAAATGCAGAATTTATGCATTTTTTGCAGGTTACTGTAGTTTCAGAGTACTGTAGAAGGTCGAAATGGTCAAGTCACGTTGGAGTACTGTAGCTGTTTCAAATTCGATAACTGTACATTGTAGTTCTAACAAAACCTGATAACATAGTGGTACTGTACTTTAAAGGGACACATCTATATTATAATACACCTTACAGTAGTCTTGGATTACTGTACTTTATGTTTGAGTTTTCTGAAACACCAGATCTTACGACAAATTGCAGAGGTTACTGTAGTTTCCGTTTTTCTGTCAAAAAACGTGAAAAAAATAGTTTTTGAGTTAGAAAATTTGACATTATCAATAGAGTGCGTAATGTCAACTAAATTTCGAGTTGAACTCGATTCCTTTGGTCACTTTGAAAACTACAGTACTCCTGGATTACTGTAGTTAACTTCTGGCGTCATAAAGGAGATAACCTCTCAAAATTTAACAAGAAAAAACGGAAACTTCGGAGATACAGTACTCTTTGGAGCACTGTAGTTCTGAAAATGGGCATTCTGATATCAGACTTCTTCAAAGAACCTTCTGAAAAGTTTTGGAACTGAAAATCAAAACTACAGTAACCTGGTGAAAACTTAAGTCGAAAAAAATTTGTCGTAAGATCTGGTGTTTTGAAAGGTTCAGACGTGGAACTACAGTACCCCAGGAGTACTGTAAAATGTTTCAGAGTAGAGATCAGATATGTCCCTTTAGAGTACAGTACTCGGCTTTGTTATCAGGTTTGTTTTTGTAGTTTAGATACGGTAAAGAAACACATTTCTCGAAGATCAGCAAGTACAGTTCTCCTAGGTCACCTAAGGGCTTAAGACTTCTACAGTGCTCCAGAGAACCTGCACATCTCAAACCTCAACTGGAACTACAGTAATCCGGTGGCCATACTTTTGAACTTTCTGCATTTTGTCGTAAGATCCGCAAACTACAGTACCCCTGGCCAGAAAATCATTCTCATTCTCAGCTTTGATCGTATAGTTCTCAAATTCTTCGCGCACCTCATTAAAAGGGCACCCAAAACCCAACAGCTGCATAATGATGACCCCTAAAGGGGGGCCATCTGCGCCTGCGCCTTCACCTACAGTACCCCCATATCATAGTAGCAGGTGTCTCCGCACTCCGCCCCTCTTTTAGAATGTGGAAAAGCCACGCCCCCCGTAAGATTTGACTAAGCGCCATTTTGAGAAGCGATATGTATGTCATGCAACACACACCAAACATGGCGCACATTTCCTCTATGTACACCATGTGGGGGGTGAGGGGCCAAAAAGTTCTTGTTGTTCTGGGGGTGCCTGCTGCTCCAGCAGCTCCATCTCCAGCTCCAAATTGTGCTCTGGGGCTCTCCCATGTTCAAATTTCTCTAGCCTAGGGGGGCATCTCTCGGGTGTTCCACTGTCTCTCTTTCGTCTCCCATCTCTCAACTACTCTCTAGTACATACACACTTTTTTTTTTGACTAGTCTTTTGCTTTTTGTGTGTGTGTTTCTTTTTTTTTTTGCAACATTTTGTTCCGTTTTTTGTGTCGCGTAGGGAGGGGCGCGAATTTCTAATTTTGGACATTTTTTTTCTCGAAATTTGAACCTTTTTCAAATTCGCGGGCAAACAAGTGTTTGCAGACAAGGCACTCTATTTGACGACAAACTGCACACATTTTTGTTATGAACCGTATTGTTTTCAAATTCTCGCCTGTTTTGTAATTTTCACTCAAACAAAAATATTTTCCAAAAAAGTGTTTGCAGACAAGGCACTCTATTTGACGACAAATTGCACACTTTTTTTTTGTTATATACCGTATTCTTCCATTTTTTGGGGTTTTTTTTGAATTTAAGAAATTGTTTAAATTGATAAAATGTGAGTTTGTACTGTATTTTAAAGGGACATCTCGTTTTTTTTGGCTATTTTTGTGTGAAAATTTCGAGAAAAAAAAATTGCAAGCACCGTAATTTAAAGGAACATGTCATTTTTTTTTGTAATTTCTTTAGTTTTTGAGTTTTACGCTTTAAAAAATCACGAAAAAAATACAAAAAATGGCAAAAACAAAAATTAGTTCAAATTTTTGTAAATTCGCGGTGAGACCCACACGCAAACAGTGATGTCCCTTTAAATTACTGTACTTTTTTCTCATTTTTTCTTCGATTTCACAAAAAAAAATTTCTGTATTTTTTTAGGTTTCATGTTTTGTCAAAAAAATTCTAAAAATCGGCAAAATAAGCAAAAAATTTTCAAAATCGAGGTAAGACCCACACACAAACATTAATGTCCCTTTAAGCTACGGTACTTTTCTGATTTTTTTCTTCGGTTTCAAAACTCTTAGAATTTTTGTGAGTGCACACCAAACACACAACTTGACGCGCAAGCGCACACATTTTTGTAAGATACCGTTTTTTTTTCAAGTTTCAGAAATTTTCTCTGCGTCTCGTACTCTCTCATCTTGCAAGGCTTTATCTGAAAAAGCCTGTGATCCACAAAAAATCTGAAATTCCCACATATTTCCCGCTATAAAAATCAAAGAATGTCTGCGTCTCTTCGCCTCTTCCATGTTATCAACCACTCTCTCACTCCCCCCCCCTCCCTTTCCCTAAAAATTCCCCCTCCCAAAGGTCGCCGCGGCGTCTTTAGCATATGGGAGTGAGAGAGAGAGAGAGAGAGGTGCGGAGACGCAGAGATGTAGTGTCAGTCTGGGGCTTCTGCCAGTCTCTGGGTGGTACGCCCCGCCTTTCGTTTTTTGTCTGTGTGTGTCCAGTGTCTGGCGCCTCTACCCACGGCCCCTGGCGAGAGAGAGAGAGTGAGAGAGACGCAGACGGAGAGACGGTCAATGGAAAAAAAAACGAGAAAGAGAAGAAGAAAATGGAAACGAACGAACGAAGGACGAGAATTGTTTTGTGTGTGTGTCGTCCTGAAAGGGAGACTTTGTGTGTTTTGCTAATTTTTGAATTTTTGAATTTTTGTTTTTTTTCATGAGCTTGAGTTTTGAACCTGTTTTTCTCAGAGTTTTCTGAAGTTCTTCTGAATCCTCGGGAATCATTCTCAAGTCCTTGGAACTTCTGAGATCTTTTTCTGAGTTATTTAATTTTTGAAACTAATTTCTTTCATAAATTTGAGTTTTGGAACCATGATTATTAGGGAATTCTGACAATATTCTTGATTTTCTCAAGAACTTTAAAGTTTGTCTCTAGGATTTTGATGTTTTTTTTCAGGCTTCCGAAGGTCTTCTTTAGAATTCTGTAGATTTTCTAAAGGATTCTGAAGTTCGTCTCTACGATTCTGAAGTTATTCATCAAGATTTTGAAGGTCCTTCTTATCTTATTCAGTTCTCATATATTTTTCTCTGATTTTTCTAAGGTTCTTATCCGACTTTCTGAAATCTCTAACAAGACTAAGACTGAAGAACTTTGGAAGTTCTTCTCAAGAATTTTGGAGCTCTTCACTAGGATTCTGAAGTTTGTCTCTGAGATTCAGAAGAACCCAGTGACTTCAGAAATTCTTAATTTTTTTTCTAAAATATTCTGAATCTTCTTTTGTTGATCAGAACTTTTGAACATTTTCTTCAGGATTCTAGATCTATTTTCTAGAATTCTGAAGGTCTTCTCTAGGATTCAGAATCTCTTCACGACTTCTGAAGTTCTTGCAATGAGATCTTCTTAATAGTTCCTAATTTTGTCTCTGAGATTCAGATGGTCTCTATGAATTCTGAAGTTACTCGATGTTTTTGTATTTTTCTCTGAATTTTCTCGGATTCTGTTCAGACCTTATGAAGTTCCAAAGACTGAAGCTAACTTTTGAAGCTCATCCTTCGGATTCTGGAGATCTTCTTAAGAACTTTGAAGTTCGTCTCTTTGTTTCTGAGTATTCGTTCTGAAAATTCTGAAGGTCTTCTCTATGACTTCTGAATTTTTCTGAATTTTCTGAGACTGAGGGTAACTTCTGGAGATCTTTAAAAAAATTCTGAAATTCTCTGTACTTTTTTCAATCTTCTTGGATTCTCTTTTTTTTAGAAGTTCAGAATTTTTTTCAGAATTGGTTCTTCTGTAACTTTTATTCAGATTCAGTGAATTTGTTGTCCAGAAATTAAAACTTTATTCAAAAATCTTTTGCAATTCTTATATTTTTCAGAGATTCTGAAATTGATTCGTGATATTTTCGAGTTCTGAAAAAAACCCTCTTCCAGAATCTCTCTATGTTTTCCAGAATGCTCAAAAAGTTTTTCAGAATATTCCGAAAATCTTCAGAACCTTCCTATAATTCTCTATAATTCTTCAAAGTTCTCCTGAACCCTCCAATTTTTCAGAACCTTTCTATGTTCTCTAGAAATGTTTGCAAATTTTCCTGAATTTTCCAAAGCTCTCCTGAATCCCAATATTCTCTTCTCAACTCCATCCTGATTCTCAAGTTCTATTTTTTTCAGTTTCAACCATTTTTTTGACGTGCACTTTTATCTTCCTCTTTTTTTTTCAAAACTTGACCTTTATTGGGTTAATGAACCAATAAAACCTTCTTTTTTTTATTTTCGCGCCAAAATTTTTTCAAAAAAGAATTTTGCAGAGCAGAATGGCTCGAACCCTGGACCCCACATCGAATTCGCCATTCGCCACCACTTGGACTCAAGACTCGTGGTATAATGTCTATTCGTGGGTCAATTCACAGGTACAGTACCCTCCCCCAGGAGTGGATCTCATAAATTTCAAATTAGCGCGCGCTTTTTGACTTTAATGGCTCTTTGTTCGTTTTTTTTGTGTGTCTGCGGCGCACGCCTTCTGGGTCGAAATTTGCACTTTTGAATTGGTAAAAGGAAAAAATGTGGGTCAGAGGAAAAAAAACGAAAAATTTCGAAATTCTGCATTTTGTCGTAAGCTCTGGTGTCTTTAGGTTACTGTAGTTTTACTCTGACTTTGACACACTACAGTACCCCGAACAACCTGCACATCTAAATAAAAAATATTTAAAAAATTAGACAAACTGCGACAAAATGTGGGTCAGAGAAAACAAAACGAAAATTTTTGAAAGTCTGCATTTTGTCGTGAGATCTTGTATTTTCAGGTTACTGTAGTTGTAGTACTAGTTGTAGTAAACCATCTGCATATCTTAAAAATTTTATCTGCATTTTGTCGTAAGGTTTGGTGTCTGTAGCAATTGGGTTACTGTAGTTTCTATTTTAGCATACTACAGTACCTCCAAGAACCTGCGTAAGATTCTGTAGAAATTCAGAAGATTCTGAAGAATTTTGGGACGTTCTAGAGAATTCCAGAAGTTTTTGGAGGTCTTCAGAAGAATTAGGAGGTCTTCAGGAGATTCTGAAAAATTTCACAAGATTCTAAAAAACTTCGGAAGGTTCTGTGAAATTCAGAAGATGGTATAGATATTCTGAAACCCCAAGAAGACCTCCAGAAGTCAGTTCAGGATATTTCTGGACTTCAGAAGTGGTTTCAAAGATTCTGGAGAACTTCAGAAAATGGTATAGAGATTCTGAAGATGATATAGACATTCTGAAGACCTCCAAAAGTCAATTCAGGGTATTTCTGGACTTCAGAAGTGGTTTCAAAGATTCTGTAAAGTACAGAAGATGGTATAGAGACTCTGGAACCCCAAGAAGACCTCCAGAAGTCAGTTAAGGGTATTTCTAGACTTGAGAAATGGTTTCAGAGATTCTGAAGACCTCCAGAAGTCAGCTCGGGATATATCTGAACTTCAGAAGTAGTTCCATAGATTCTGGAGAACTTCCGAACCCTCTCCACCTTCACCGAAACATTCCCACGCTCTCTGATCATCTCTCTAACCACCTTCCCTCTTTCTCTCTCTCTCTCTCGAAAATATGCATCAAAAATGCAGCAGCAAAAAAAGAAATATAATTGGTGTGTTTTGTGTGTGTGTTCGGTCGTCGGGCACGGTGCCAGGTAGTGGCCAAGCGCCAGCAGCTGGCGCTTGGCCTTGTGCCAACAGAAAAAAAAACTTTGTGATGAGAAGAGCTCCGCCCCCCATCTCTTCTTCTTTTTTGTCGTCGCGCGGGGGGCGAGCGCACGCACGCACACATTTTTTCAAGGTGAACACAACACTGGGTGGTACTGAAAAATATTTACAAGTTTTCGCGCTGTTTTTTTTTTCGTGGCTAAAAAGATATGCCTTTTTCAAATTAACCGGGGGAAGGTGAAAGAGCACAAAAAATTTTTTTTTTGTTATTATATTTTTTTTTTGTGGCGAGAGAGACAAAAAGTGCAAGCAAATAAATTTCGGGCCCAGTTTTTTTTTTTTTGAGAGAGAGAGTGAGCAAAATGAAATATATTTTGGCATTGATTAATTGGGGGGTGAAAAGAGCATTTTTTATGAACACACAAAAATGTATAGCTGTAGAAGATTGGGAGAGAAAAAGAGATTTGAGCTTTGATTTGAGCAACAGGAGGTTTTTGGAAATGTCTAGGTCAGCCTAGTTTTAGGCCTGAATCGGCCCATTCGGGCTCTATTTTGAGTCCAAATTTGCCTGAACCGGTCCTGTATTATTTTGTAAAAATAAAACATTTCATATTTTTAAATAAAATTTTGTTCATTGTGTATGTCCGAAATTTCTGTATCCAAATTTCGGGGTAAAAAATTCAAAAATAGAAAACCTGAAAAAACTAAATTGTTATTTTTAAGCCTGACTTGGATCCAGTTTTTGGCCCGATTTTTTCAAACCCTAATTTTTGTGGTAAAAATTTACGAAAAAAGTATTGGGCCTACATTTTTTGGGTTCAACCCGGCCTATTCTTTGACTAGAACCCAGAATTAAAATATCAAATGTTACCGAAGATTTAAAAAAATATATATCGAAAATTTTAGGCCTTTCTTGGCCCAAATCGGCTTAGATTTGTAGTAGTTTGAAGTCAGAAATTCAAAAAAAAAAATGAAAAATTAGCTCAAGATGATTTTTGGGTCCAATTCGATCCAAAATGACCGATAAATGTTGGCCCAGATTTTTCAATCTTGACTTCAGAAAAAGTATTAAAATTATTCCTGACAGCTAAAAAACAAAATCCACCAAATTTTGACATTTAGGCCTAATTTTAGGGAAAAAATCTCCACAAAAATCAAAGATTTTTGGTACCAAAAAACGAGATTTCAAACTTTCAAAGACAAAAACAATTTTCTCCACAAAAAATTTTGAAATCAAACAAAGAAACAAGCTTGTTTGCTCTATTGAGAAAAAACAGTTCGTTTGGAATACTGTATGTGAACATTTACGTCAAGTTGTGTGTTTTGTGTGCAAACACCATGAAAATGCGGTAAATTTACAGCGTCTGAGCGATTTTGAAACAAGGATTGTTTCCTCGCTAAATCACACAATTTTTGAAAAATTGTTTGAAAACTTGTACGGAAAAAAACTTTTTGGGTTCCAATTTGGACCCCCTACACATCTCAATATCCTCAATTTTTCCAGTCAAACGATTCCGAAACCACGGACAGCAGTGTGCGTTCTTCCACCTCCTCATCTCAACCCCAAACATCGCCCAACTCGGCACTTTTGGACGATCATCCACTGCTCAGCGATCGACCGTCGCCCGTCTTTTTCGCACCAACGCCAAGCTATACACCCTTCGCCACCAATACATATAATAACAATAATAATAATAGTCAAAAATATGAGATTGACACGTGGAATAATCCGCCCGAGTCCGACTATAATCTCATTCATGAATTGCTCAAACTCAATCTATCCTCTTCCGCCGCCAACACACAGAATCCCGCCAAGGCGCCACCCACCAGGCCCTCATCATCCACCGCCTTGTTCTCATCGTCACCATCGCCATCCACATCGTCACCATGGTCGATGCCACCCGAGCCGACACCAACGTCGGCGGCGGCGGCGGCTGATCAACTATTCTCCCAGTTGTACATTCAACAACAACAGCAACAACAACAGAATAGTAGTGCACCATTGGTGACGCCACCAGCCACCAACACCACAACAGCTCCACCACAGATTGGTGGACAACAACAGGATCAATGGTCGACGATGGCGGTGATGCGGTATAATATGGTGATGCAATTGCAGACAAAGTTGGACGAGGTTTCGGAGGAGTATCGACAGTTGGAGGTACTGTAGTTTTGTCAAGGGGTTACTATAGATTGATGTGGGATTACTGTAGCTTGATCTGAGATTACTGTAGTTTGACTTGAGATTACTGTAGTTTGACTTGGGATTACTGTAGTCTCGCGAGTTGTTTAAAACGCCAAGAACCACAATTTTAGGTGATCTTTTGGCGCTGAAATTGGACCTAGGATTACTGTAGTTATACCTAGGATTACTGTAGTTTTATATGTCCCACAAGTTGTTTAGAACGCTGAGAAACCGCAATTTTATGTAATTTTTTGGGGCCAAAGTTCAAAATTTGAAGTTCAATATTTTTGGCGGCAAAATTTGAATTTCAAATTTTTGATATCATGGCGGCAAACTTTCAAACTCAAAAATGTTATACACAAAATTTGAAATTCGAAAATTTTGAACGAGGTTTCGGAGAAGTATTGGAGGTACGGTAGTTTTGTCTAGGGATTACTGTAGTTTCGATCTGGGACTACTGTAGTTTTGATCTGGGAATACTTTAGTTTTGATCTGGGATTACTGCAGTCCCACAAATTTTTCTAGAAACCTGATAACCTGAATTTTAGGTCAGCCCGGACCCTAAATAGAGATTGTTTGGTACTAAAATTCAAAAAAATATTTTGGGCCCAAAATTTAGAGTTTGAAAGTTAAATGCAATTTTCATTAAAGAACCTAATCTTTGAAAATTGGGACCTAATCTAAGTAGGCCCATTTTCAAACCGATACTAGACTTTGGGGCCATGATCAGGTCCAGAGGCTTCGGGTTCAAAAAAGGGACTCTCAAAATCGAAATTTTCAGAAAGAACGAAAGCAAACCGAAGCCGAGCTAGCTCGTCACAACTTGGGCAAAAAAATCTCGTCATCCAACGGCCTGCCGATTCCTCGCCTCCCGACCGCACCTTCGCGCGTCGACCGCCTCATCGTCGACTTTTTCCGCGAACATGCGCGAATCAGCACATTGTTGGCAAAAATGGAGCAATTGCGCAATGTTGTGATGCCACAGGCGGTGCATCAGACATTGGCTGAGCTATTGGAGGCCGTCACGCTACTTCAACACAATCGCAATCATGAGAGAAGCTCGATTTTGCAGCAATTGAGGGGCGAAAATGTACATTATGATGAGGAGAAAGGTTGGTCAAAAAAAAAAGAAAAAGAAATCGACCCTTGTGGGGTTCGCTCCAGCGACCTCTAGATTTAAAGGCGAGCGCGTTATCCACTGTACTATCTTTTCACGCTTTGTTATATACCATTCGATAGAGTTTTTCACGCTCATAATTATACCGTTAATTAATTTTGCTGAAATACACGTGGAAAGCTGGAAATTGAGATTTCCCGTGGTAACAAATACATATGAAAAATCATAAAAACACTAGAACCAAAGAGAACATTATAAAACATTTTGAAAATCTACTTTTTTCTGCATTTTGTCGTAAGATCTGGTGTGTTCCGGTTGCTGTAATTGTATAAATACAGTATCTCAAACAACATACGCATCTTGTTATAAAAAGCGAAAAAAACTGGGTCAGAGAGAAAAAATTGAAAAATTTTGAAAATCTGCATTTTGTCGTAAGAGATCTGGTGTCTTTGTGGTACTGTAGTGTGGTACTACTACAGTATCCCAAACAACCTGCGTATCTCATTATAAAGAACCAAAAAAATTTGTATCAGAAAAAAAGAACATTTTTGACAGTCTGCATTCTGTCGTAAGGTTTGGTGTCATAGCCATCAGGTTACTGTGGTTTCATTTTAACTTACTACAGTACTCTTGTGAACCTGCAAGTCTTACTGTGGACTTTCTCCTTCATTGTGGAAGTGCTTCAGAAGCTTTAGAAGATTCTAGAAAGCTTCAGAAAATTCTGGAGAGCTTTAGACGTTTGTGAAGAATTTTTGAAGATTCCGGAGAACTTCGGAGTATTCTGAAAATTGGGTAATGAGAATAACGTTTGGCAAAAACTGAATATGTTAAGACAAGCTGCGCCTTTTTTCAAATCCATCCCTAAAATTTGCAGAAGCGGCCGAGTTGTGCAATGCTCTTCACCTTGTCCGCCACGCTGCCACCCGCGTCCGCGCCGCCAACTGGTGCTCCCTCATCATCACCCTACACCCCCTCGACGCGCATCAAAAATCGCAACTCGATCGAATCATCGACAGCGGCTACAACATCTCACCCCCACCAATCCGCCCAAGACCCATCAATATTTGATTTGTTTATATTTATACTTTTTTTTATTGCAATGCCCAATCAATTTTTCTTACGCAAGTTCCTATCTGTTATTATGTTACATATTTTTTTGTCCCTTCATCTTTTTTCTGGAACTCAAAATGTCTACTACAGTACCTCCCCCCAAACCCACCAAGCCTTCTTCTTCTTCTTTTATAAATACACCCAATTTGGGTCCCACACCGAATTTTTATCACGACGACGTTTCAAAAAATCATCGAAGTATTATTATTTCATTTCTAGCTTAGCATTTTTTCCCCGACATCTATCTTGCGGCCTAGCCGAATCCTTTTCTTCTTCATTTTCTTCTCATAGTTTATTAGCGAATGTGTAAATATCATCTCTTTCCCCCAGCAGCAGGCTTATTTTCGGGCCGGCCCGGCCTCCAATTTCTATTAGACCCTAATTTCTTCCACCTATTCTAATCGTACCCGTCCTTATGTATTTTATAGACAACACTGTTTAGATATTCATTTCATTATTGTATACGGACCATTTTCTACTTTTCTACTTTGAGTGTATTTTGACAAGTTTTTGGCGGGCTGAAAAATCTGAAAATGCCAAGCCAAAACTTTGATTTTTACTTGAAACGGCTTCATTTTTTGTGTTTTTTTTTTTGAATATTTGCGTGTGTGTTATTTCAATTTTTAAGCAATGAGAAATAATGAATTGATCGTCGTCCAACTTGTCTGTAATTTTTTTGGAACAGGGGGTTTAATCGGTTAAAAAACAAACACGTTTGTTCGTTGAGTGAGAAAGTGTGCTCTATTGCAAAATTTGAATTCTCGAACTCAGCTACTATTTAAGCATCATAAAATACTCTCTTGAGAATATATTTGTGACTCATGGACGCCAGTTAATAACCAATGTGTCGAAATACATAAGTGCAAGGTCGAAATTTCGAAATTCCAAAAATATGAGTCATTGTTCGAAATTGGTGAGATTTTAATCAGATGGCAGTTTTCTATTGGAAAATTCCTGATTTTGAATGTCTTGAATGAGCTCAAGATCAAAGAATGAAGTCCAAACAGTGATAGGAGTTCTTATTCAGGTGCACTTGAGCGGATTCATTCGAACTGGAACTAGGGGAGTCTACAAGCGAATGAGCAGTTTTCTAGAACATAATCTTCACTTTATTATATGAAAGGAATCTCAAAATAATTTTTATTTCCCAACAAAAACATTGGTGCGAATTGAACGGACAGACTTGGGGATTGTGGATGTATGAGCGATGGCGTAAGACATCTGGAATCAGGTAAATTTTATGGTTGAAGGGGATTACTAATAACAAACCTAATATCTGGATTGACAAGGCGCTTTCTCATGGTCAAATCGATCCTTGACGGACTGCATACGTAATGTAAGTGTGGCAAGGAACAGTTTTTCGAGTATGATTGTAGGGGTAGTTGGCCACTCGGTTGATACGAATTGAACGGACAGACGAGGTATCACCGACGGACGGACTAGGTGTTTTCTTGGCGGACTGATAAGGTCAATGTCCGTGAAGAACGGACGGACGGACGCGATTTGGTATCTGAAAATAAATGAATTTTGGTTTCGAGTGGTTAGTAATAAGGAACCTACTATCTGTATTCGATAACTCAAATGAATCATCACCGCTCGGTTGTTGCAAATTAAATAAACAGGCGGACGGAGTATCACAGACGGGCAGACTAGGTGCTTTCTTAACGGACTGATAAGATTATTTTTCTCTTCCAAACACGAACAAGGTGTTTACAAAGAACGGACGGACCGACGAGATTTGGTATCTGAAAACAAGTAAATTTTGTTTTCGGGAGGTTAGTCGCAACGAACCTAATACATGTATTTGAGCACTCCGGTGAATGTGGTCACGGCTCGGTTGGTGCTGTAATCGCCGACGGACGGATATGATTCCGGGTGATATTCCTTCAAAATAATATATTTTTTTTCAAGTTTTTCATTTTGCGTACAGAATCGGCAGTGCATTGATCAATTTTTAATCATAAAACGAACAAGGTTCCCACAAAGAACGGACGAACGGACAGACTTGGTGATTGTGGAAGTGTGAGAAGTGGTGTCGACATCTGAAAATCGATCCATTTTTGATTGTAGGGGATTAGTAATGACGAACTTTTATCTATAATCCTTGACGGACGGCATACGTGGTGTATTCAAGGTAAGAATCAGTTTTCCGGTTATGGTTGAACCACTAGGTTGACCTGAACGGACTATCGCCGACTGACGGACGAAAATGGTCGTTTCTTGACAAGCTTCAGTAATTTTTTCCAAATATCATGGATCTCATCGAGTTATTCGCTCACTCCTTGACGGACGGACGGACATACTTGGTTATTGTGGAAGTGTAGCGATGATGTCAGATATCTGAAAAAAAATGAACCTTGGATTTCCAGAAGATTATAAGTTTTTTTTTTTGTTGAAAAAATGTAGCTTCGTTATACGAAATTGTATACTTTTACTCAAAAATAAATAAAAGCGAACCTGTGGCATATTATTTCTCTTGGTTGGTGCAAATTGAACGGACGGACATACGGGGTGTCACCGACGGATGGATGTGGTTCCGGGTGATATTCCTTCAAAATTATATATATCTCATCGAGTTTTTCATTCACTTTTTGACGGACGGACTTTAAAGTGTGGTTGCGTACAGAATCGGCAGTGCGTTGATCAATTTTTCATCATAAGACGAACAAGGTTTTCCACAAAGAACGGACGGACAGACAGACTTGGTAATTGTGGAAGTGTGAACAATGGTGTCAGACATCTGAAAATCGATTTTTTGATTGCAGAGAATTAGTAATGACGAACTTTTATATATAGTGAGCAATTAATCCTTGACGGACGGCATACGTAGTGTATATAAACTAAGGAACAGTTTTTCGGTTGATTAGACCACTCGGTTGCTGCGATTTGAACGGGCAGACGGACAGACGTTTTTTGGTGTTGAAGGGTGAACAGACATCTAAATTTAAATAAATTTTAGTCGACGCGTGAGTAATAACGAACCTATTTATCGTTTGAATCTGATATCTCCGATGAATGGGTTCATGACTCGGTTGGTGCGAATTGAACGGACGGACGGACGGACAGACATATTATCACCGACTGACGGACGGAAATGGTCGTTTCTTGACAGGCTGCAGTAATTTTTTCAAAATGTCATGGATCTCGTCGAGTTATTCGCTCACTCCTTGACGGACGGACGGACATACTTGGTTATTGTGGAAGTGTAGCGATGATGCCCTGAAATCTTAGAACCTTGGGTTTTAGGAATGTGTAGATTTCTTTAAAAGAAATTGAGCTTAGTCCTATCAAATATTTTCCTGTTAATCAAAAAAAAAAAAAAAATAGCGAACCTGCGACTCATTCTTTCTCCCGATTGGTGCAAATTGAACGGACGAACATACGGGGTGTCACCGACGGACGGGTGAGATTCCTTCAAAATATCATAGTAGATTGCATCGAATTTGTTATCAACTTCTTGACGGACGGACGGACGGACAGACTTGTTGATTGTGGAAGGTATCTGAAAATAAGTACTTTGTTCTCAGTGTTCTGAGCTGTGATAAAAACGCCAGCACTATTTCAGACATTTTTTTATTTACTGAAACTCTCAGTCAGAAAAAAATTTTAGAAACACTTTTAACAGTAAGTTTTATTATTCAGCAACAAAAACAAAAAAATTAATAACAACAAACCTAGTATCTATAATGGCACAGTGCTTTGGCATGATCAAATCCACAATGAGAACATTTGAGAACTCCGGTGTAGCAGACAGTTCCTCTCGAATGCTTGAAACAACGAACGCAAAGATTTTTGTTGTCGATAACTTCGCGGCGAACAGCATACGTGGTGTAAATGTGGCAAGAGGCGGTTTCATGTCCAACAACATCGCAAAATGTGCATGTGAACGGGTTCTCAATCGGTTTTGGATTATTGTTGTTGTTGTTGTTCCTCGCGCCATTTCCACTTCGATTGGGTGCTTTTTTCGGGTATGGTTGCGCGTTGGCACGAATTGAACGGGTATCACCGACGGCCGGAAGTGATTCTTTCTTCACGTTCTGGTTAGATTCCTTCAAAATGTCATAAATCGCATCGAGTTTTCCATTCACTTCCCGGCGGAATGTTTCAAAAGTGTGGTTGTGTACAGAATCGGCGGTGAGGTGATCGATTTTTCTTCCTAAGACAAACAAGGTTTCCGTAGAGGACGGGCGGACCGATGCGGGTTTGGTGATTGTGGAAGTGTGAGCGTGTGTATCAGACATCTGAAAACAAGAGACAAATGATTAAAAATTAGAGCTTTCCTATTCAAAACTGAAAATACGCCAGGAAATCAAGTAATATGATAGAAAAATTCCCACAAACTAAAAAACTTTCGAAAAACAAACAATTTGTTTTTTCACAAGCTGGAGGTTTAGTCATTTTCAGTTTTTAAAAGTTGAATTTCTATTGAAAACTTTTCTTTATTGTTGAATTTCAAAAATGTCTATAACTTCCACCTAAAAATTCTTACCCTAATCCTTGGAGCAGCAAAATGACGAGGTGATATGTGAGCGATTGCAAGTGCGAAAATCAGCAAAAGTTTGTTCTGTAAAAAATCGCATTAAAGAATTTAAACTTTAAACTAAGCAAAACTCCGTTGCGAAAAGAAAGCAAAAACAAAAATACGAAAATTCCATTTTTCCTTCTATGTGCGGTTGTGTACTTGGTCTCGCAATGAAATACGGTAGCGCGGCAATTCAAACAATTGTTTTCTTTTTTTTTCTTTTCTTGTTGGTTTTTCTGGAGGTTTGTACTTTAATGTTTCACCAAGATGATGATAAGAAGAAACTCCTCATTGAATCATTCAAAAATAATGCTTCGTTTTTGAAAATTAGGGATTTCTCGATTTTTAATGAAAAAAGATTCGGTCATCTTTGAAAAATCATAACTCAGTTCAAACTGCACAAAAAAAAGTCTGTCAAAAAAGCATTCGCAATTCAAATAACTTCTTTTTCTCGAAAAAATATCTAGAATAAGTGAAAAAAAATGTCAGAGGTTAAAAATCGGAAGTAACTGGTGAAATTTTCAACCTAGGGTACAGTGAGGTATGTACTTGAAGACGGATTCTTACCTAGTTTTGTTCATGAAATTCAAAAATCGAAACCCCGACCCCCAAAATTTCACCAAATTCATTGTGTTCCATGGAATTGCAATTTTCAATCTCTGAATTTTTTTTTGTTTTTTTTTTAGTATTCTTTCAAGACAGAGGAGTATTTTTTCTACAAAATCCTGTTTTGACCGACTTTCTTGGTTCAACCTAAACAGAGTTATGCTTTTTCAGAAACAAAAATCAAAAACCACCTTGTTGCTGATGTTTCCAACGTGAGAAAATCAAAAACCGTGAAATTCCACATCACTCTTCTCATTTTCAAAAAAAGTCTCTAGGACAACGTCACTATGCCAATATTCCCATTTTCTTTCACAAATGCAGAACTTTTCGTCACTTCAAATTTTAAAAATTGCTCAATTTTTCTGAATGTAGGTCTCTAAATCTTTCAATTTTCAATGATAAAACTCTATTTCTTCTAAATTATTCTAATTTCCTCGAAAAAAAAGCAGTTTTCGTAGTAAACTAGCAATTGTTAATATGAATATTGTTTAATGTATAAAAGTTGCCATCTTTTTCTCTGCGTCTCTCAATGTTCTCTCGATCTCTAACCTCCTCGTTTTTCGTTTCCTTTTTTTTTTTTGCAAAGCCACGATGTTCTTTTTCTTTTTAATAATATGTTGTTCTCTTGTTTTGTTGGAACTTTTAGGGGTAAAAGGCTAACTGGGAGGTCCATTTTCAGTGAAAAATGTTAAAAATTTTCAGAAAATGGGATTTGGTGATGATATTTTACCGTATTTGTCAATAACCGCTCTTGCTTCAACAGTTGGTGAGTTTTTTTTTCAAAATTTAGAAATCTTTAGAAAAAAATTTTTTTTTTGGTCGCAAAACAAACCTAGCTGAGTAGACTCTTTGACTTTGATTTTGTTAATTTTCTTTTTGAAAATTGAAGTTTTTTTCATTTTCGCGAATTTCATGAAATCATTTCTCAAAAACAGAAAATTTGAAAAATATGGTTTCCATTTTCCATGAAATATTCAAAATCATCAAATCTCGAGATTTCTAGCATTTTTTTCAACAATTTTACAGAATTTTTCATGTCAAAAACTTTATCAAATATTTTCCCGACACATTTTCAACCAGCTAAAAAAAAAATTAAAATTTGGAAAATCTAATTTCTGGACTGAAAAACTTGAATTTTTTGAATTTCCAGCCTTGTCTTCCAGGTTCTGAATCTCTGTACAGTAATCGTGGCAAGACCAAAAACCTACTGTAGTCAGCTCTGAAGGAAAATGCCAAAAATTAAGGGTCTCACAACGATGTCAACTTTGTTTTTCAATTTGTCAAATCCTCTGATTAAAAAAAAATATTTTCATTTGAAAAAAAATCCCCCAGCTAGCAAAAATTGAATTCTTTCATAAAAATTCAAAATTTCTAGCGAGACCTGTTTTACTCTGTGAGATCAAAATCAATTTTATGCTTCTTAAAATTTCTGAAAAAAACAAATAAAACTCAAATGCGATGTTAATTCGATTAAAAAAATATTCTGAAATGTCCATTTTTGATATCACTATGGTATTTTTGCGCCAAAAATCTGCTTCCTGAATATCCACGTGGAATGTTAGCCGAAAACGATTCTTCCAAAAACCACAAAACCACTTCAACTTCTTTTCAGCCAAATACGGCTTCTTTTTTAAATGTGAGAAAATAACAATTTTTCAAGACTTGAAATACTTTGTTGATTTCCAATCAGAAGTGAATCTTAGAAAAAAAATCCTGAATTGGACCAAACCAGTCTTTTTTTGAAATCAGTTCTTGAAAAACCGGGTCTCTCGGGTCAACCTCGCCTGTTTGTTTGAGATTTTGAAATTATGATTCATGGAGTTGATTCAGTTCATTGGTTAATAATTAAAAACCTCACTTCCGGCTCAATAACAGATAAAAATTTTAGCCTTCTTCCTCTGCGGCACTCAAATCTGCTACCGTATCAAACTGCGCGGCAACACGGACGGCACCAATCCGGCTCCGTTCCTCATATCCTTTCTCTCCTGCGCATTCTTCATTCAATACGGTTTTCTCAAACAAGACTCCATCATCTATGCAACCAATGCAATCGGTTGCTTCCTTCAATCGATTTATCTGGCCTACTTCTGGAATATGACCAGGAATACGGTAGGTTCCTACAGTACCCCAGTTCCCATGAAATTCACAATCTTGGTCTTACAGCGAAACTTGAACAAGATAATTCTAATAGAAATATGTATGATTGCGACACTTTTGGCATATGTTCAATATTCTGGAAACGACGTGGCAGATTTAACAACCACAGTCGGCAATATTTGTATATTTTTGAATATTATGAGTGTCGGCGCGCCTTTAATGGACATTGGTACTGTAGTTTCGACGAAATCCAGTGAATCCCTACCATTTCCTCTTTGTTTTGCCAGTTTTGTGGTTTGTCTTCAATGGTTTGGATATGGTATGATTATTGATGATGTCGTTATTATTGTGAGTTTTTTTTTCGAATTTTAGCAGAAATATTTTTAAAATCAGGTTTTTCAATATAAAAAAGGCTATTTGGGATTGTTTGACACGTAAAATCCGTTTCTGATATCGAAAAGACCCAAAAATCTCTTCAAAAATCGGAAAATTTGAAATTTATACACATTTCGGATGTAAAACTAGGTTCCAAACAAGAGTTTCAAAGGTAAAATCTATGTTTTTTGGGTAGATTTTTACGTAGAAATTGAGTTTTGGGTCAGAAATCCAGTAAAATCACTTCAAAACTCAAATATTATCATTCGGGCGCGTTTGAACGATTAGTTAACGACTGGTTGTAGTTTCAAAATTTTTGGTATGAAAAAATGAATTATTGACTCTTTAGTTGGTAGATATCGATTGTTTCAACAAATTCTCGTGAATCTCTTTTCAGAGCGAGGTAATTTCAAACTTTCAGTTTCAAATTTTGAAAAAAAGGATAAAATTTATTCACAAGGCTTAAAAATAACATTATCTCACATGACACATGCATCTTCACCATTTTTACAGGTTCCGAATTTCATCGCAACAATCATCTCGATCCTGCAATTATCTCTATTCGTCATCTATCCCAGTCGACCTCACAAAAAGCTGTCAGACTATGAAAAAATGCAAATTTAAAGGGGCTCACCAAATTACTGCGACTCTCGAACCATCACCGTTATATCCTGAAATTGCTGGCTCATTCTCTGCGTCGATGGGTCATCGGCCATTTTGTCGGCGGCCGAAAAATCACGACGCTTTGATCCCATCAAAAGTCGACGTAGCTGTAAAATATCATGTACGCTCTGTTGATAATTCATTAATTTTTTGTATCAAAAAATACGAATCATTTATACGTGGCAAACTCCTATATTCTCAATGGAGCGTATATTGTTTTCTGTACATATTTTTTTCTACCGGGTGTTAATTTATAAATAAATAATTTATTTTGTTAAACCAACCTTCCTATTTCTTGTATCTTTTGGAGCTTCTACTTCAAATTCTGCAGTTTTTCGTCTTTTGGCTACTTGTTCAGTGACTTCGTCGTTGGAATCACTACCTAGGTCAAGGTTTAGACCCATATGACTGGATTCTTGAACAGGTTCAGGGTCCTCAACTCCAGGCTGAGCTTGGAAGCTACAAAAAAGATCTTATCTATAAATAGCTACACACAAAGTACTCACTCAAACATGTCTTGATATAACTCATTCATTGGTTCATCCATAACTTCTTCTTGTATCGGATCCCTGCAACAAAAAACTTATTTTTTTCTATACACTCTCTTCTCCCTTTCTCTCTTTTTTTCCTCGCCGCTCTCATTGAAAATATCAATGCAATTTGGTCACTCTCTTTCATCTGCCTCATTGGCTCAGTGGCAGAGCGTCTGTCTAGTAAACAGAAGGTCGCTGGTTCGATTCCAGCATGAGGCACCGAAATTTTTTGTGAAAATTAAAAAAAAACCTGATTTCGTTTTGACGCCACGATTCTTCGGGATGCACGTTGTTTTGAGAATTGCCGTTGGATGATGATTCGGTGGATGGGATGCGGTGGAAATCAATGTTGCGCGTTCGATTGGTGCTCACTTCTGGCTTATTTTCTTCGACATCGTTTCTAAAAGTAAATTTTGAGGAATTTTTTGAACGAAATATTGGAATTTGTGAATTTTGAGAAGTACGCTGATGTTCATCAACTTTCAAAGTTAAAATAAAAGTAAATCTTGCACAAAAAACATGTCTAAATATTGAAGATTAAACTTTCAGGTCAGAATTTACCGCTCTTGGAGCTATTTTATTTCAAAAACTTGTGATTTGAATGAAAAATGAGGTTTTCGGTCTTGAAGATTAGATTTTTTCACAGTTTTTCAACGTATACGCATTTTTTCAGTGTCTTACAAGTTTCTTCTCAGAAGTTGAGCATAGAAAATGTCAAACACAGGCAGTTGCGGACCGAAAAAAAAACCGATAAGAAACCGGCCGGTTTGTTTGTTGCTTTACCGAAGCAAAAAGTACCTGATTTAGGAGAGAACCCGACAGGAAATCGCCCGGTTTTTTTTTTCGGTAACCGTCGGGTTTTCCAATCAACAAGTTTCCGGCTGGTTTTTTGCTGGTTTCAAGAGTTGATTTGTTTTTATTTCTTAGTGTCTAGATTGATTATAATTCCAAAATTTATTTGGAAAAAAAGAAAATAACACAACAGTTACAACAGTTAACAAAATTTGAAGCTAAAAGCAAAAAACAATTATCTAGCAAAAACTATAACAACAAAAATGAGAGTTTTAACAGCTTCAACCCGCACTTAATGACAAGTGGTGTTGTTTTCATGTTGTGGTGTCGATTGCTCTTCCATCTTCGCTTCAAGTTCAGCTAAATTCCGAGAAATCGTATCATGACCACCATCCTTACGCAATTCCTTGCGACAATAAATCCTATAAAGAAATTATAAGATCAGGAAATTTCAGTATTTTCACTCACAAGTATTCAGAAGTGATTTATCGAACAGCATTATAAATCATCATATGGGCAAGTGGATTTTCGTGACCTCTGATATTTCTCATGATGAAATCTATAAGGACCAAATAATTTAATGAATTCTTGATTTCTGAAAACTCACCGGTGAAAACCTCGAGAACCTCCGAACCAACGTGAACATATTTGACGCCACTCGCATCTTCTTTACAATTCACAGTCATAGCGATCACATAATGTCCTTCCAACAATATTATCTAAAAGAAACAATTTTACTAAGTGCTTTTCCATCAGTTTGAACGTATTTATAGATTTAAAATACGTTGAAACGTCTTCTCGATTAGAAAATCAGATTATTCGGAGAGAATTATGGTCGATAAATTAAATGAGACAGAAACTTTTCATAAAAATTGTACAGGATTTAGTTTTATTATTGAAAATTGATACTTTTTGTCATAACTGTAAATTTGTTTTCAAAAATTTCCGTAATTTTTTAAAATGTTTTTTTTTGTTATTTCAAGCTAAACGGCAACCAACGTTTGACTTGTCGGTGCCGTTCCGAAATTCGCCACAATTCCGGAACTCTCTCGAAGCAATAACTTCTTCTAAAATTTTCGCAATTTTTCTTGATCAATGTTGAAGAGATTCGACTTGATTTTTTGACCATGTTTTGGGAACATCTCTGAACAATCTGACATTTCAGAAAAGAAAACACAGTAGCATACCCAAGATCACGAGTGTGACTATTCCTTCTGAAAAGTTATGTAAAACATCGATCACACAATCCCAAGGTGTCAAGTAGTCCAAAATTCTGGCAACTACACCACTCATCCCATTGGCACCCCTTTCTGCATCTAGTTTGTACGTTTTCTTGCGTAGAATGTATCGTTCTAAACATGTGTTCAATTTAATGAAACCAGAATCCGTCTCACCAGGACCATTTGGCTTGTACAATGTTCCATCACTCAGACAAAAAAAAACATGAACATTTTGAAGTATGTCCATTGAATCCGAAAAGCGATCTTTTCGCCTTAATGATTTATTTCAATTTCAGTATTTAATGAACACACTGACCGGCTGATCAGCTGTGCAGCATGTGAGACTGAAAGTGAATAATTGATTATCGATTTTGATACCTTCACCTAAAAGGTTCAAATCGGTACTCAAATATCCAAGCACAGTATTGAATGCCACCGTGGACGGGTTTTCAGAACCTGAGAAGAAACCACTGACAAATCATACTTGTTGCTTTTTGGCGAATACTCGTTGGTAGATCAATCAACGCCATGACGACAGGCCAAATTTTTTTTCTGTGCGAGGGTATTTGGAAAAAAAACCATAGAACGAACATCAGAACAACGCGTGAACAGGCCATGATAGAGTTTTAAGAAGCAAAAATAAAAATAATATCTATATTTAAATGTGAACAAGGTGTATAGTTATGTTCCAAAGTTATTCAGAATTTTTTTTAAATCTCAATTGTACTCAGCACTTTTTCACACACCAGCTACACGTTTTTCCGATTTCGCATATTTCACTATCACTCACTTAGTGTTTCCATGTGATTGGATTCCATCGACAGAAATCTGAAGCGACAAATCGAAAGAATCCTTTTCGTTTTTCCACAATTGAGAAAGATACGGGCTCGACAGATTATGAGGCACTTTTAGTCCTGACTTTAAAACAGAACAAAGTTCCGAAATATCTTTCTTGTACACCTTTACAATATCTCGCAATTGATCATGGACATTCATTTTGGTGAAAGTCAGAATTGCAGCATTGGTGTTTTGACATGTTGGATTTATATTAAATGAAATTCGGAACACTATAAAAGAAAAAAGAGTATTACCAATGTTTTGATTCATTCGCCGTAGCGCCACATTTATTGCAAATGGAAATGTTCGTGTATCTCTTCCTACTGGCTTCCCATATTTTCATTAACTGTTCTCTTTCTCTTAAACTGTCAAAAAGTGAACACCTTTTTTGGCATGCTGAAAACGAATGTAATTTGGTTGAAGTTTCCACGGAGTGTACCTAATGTTGATTCTTTGCATTGAAGAGCAGTCAAAAGTGCTACAGTTTGTTTGTCACTTAAGTTAGTTAGCATCGAATGAATATCATCAGGTTCTGAAACGATGATTGTATGCACTTTGTGAAGTACTCGGACATTTATCAATAGTTGTCGATTTTTGTTTTGTATTTGTATTTTTCGAATAAATCGCCGCATATTTTGTTAACTCGAAATATTCGATTTTATAGGCTGTGATGATTTGTTATCCGACGAATAGCTTGTTTTTTGATTTACAATTTCACGGTTCGACATTATAAAAAACTGACCGAATAATTATCACTTGTTACTTTTTACATTTTAAAATAATTTTGTTTGATGAATGCATCTGGGCGTTTTTTCATTACATTCAATTTTAAATGCCGAAGTTATACGTTTTTATAAAAATTCTTTCAGCTGATTTATACATAATTTCAGAGCTAGGTTTAACATTATTTTCAAAAATTGAATCAGTCGTTTTTTGATAGAAAAGTAGAAAGCGTGAAACTTTAAGAACAAAAAATACCCGGTGTATCGTTCGTCTCGTCTTCTTCTCCCTCTGTTTCGCTTTGATTTCCACCACTCAAAGAAATTTGCTCCAAATTATTGGGCAAAAAATCCCAATCACCATCATTCGGCTCCAATCTGTTCTTCACACTTTCTTCCCAACAATCTTCCCCACTTTCACTCGTTTCACCTTCCATCACTTCCTCGACGTCCTATTCTGTTTTTCGTCCTTAATATAAATTTATTTGTTCGAAAACTTTTTTGATTAAAAACTCACTCTTTAAAAATTGACAGCGATTTCGGCCCATTCTGAACAATTTTGTACAAATATTTATATTCTAACAATGACTTTTTCGGTTTAAATTTAAGACTATTCAGTATTTCATCGTTACAAAGCAAATTTTTACATAGAAAACGCCACAAAACAAGAAAAACGACACAAAAACAGTGAAGAAAAAAAAGAAAACGAAAATATTTAATATGGCCGTGGACGAATAAACCAAACTAATCTAGTCCTCCCTTGCGTTGGAAACCGGCCAGTTTTTTATTCGCGTGCTCTCTCCGAAAACCGATGGGTTTTTTATCAATTTAGAGAACCGGAAGGAAACTGGTACGAAACCAGTCGGTTTTTCTATTTTCTCTGGTTTTCGGCCGGTTCGCAACTGCCTGTGAACTCCGGCAAAAAAACTGAAAACCATTTTTCAAGGATCGAAAAAAGAAGTTTTTTTTCTAAAATTTTCAAATATGATAATTCTGAATTCAAACTTTATGTATTTTATTTTTTGTTCAATTTTTACGTATAAAATTGGAGCATTTACTAGGTCTACTCGATTTTTTAAAACTCACATCACCAATGGATTCGACGACGTTTGAACTTGGATCACCTCAACATCTTCTTGATCGTCTCTCTCCTCTGATCTCATTCGTGAACTTCTGGTTTCGTCTTGCTTCTTCTTCACAATTTCTCGTTTTTTTACAATTGGTCCACGTTTTTCAATAGTTCTGTTCATCATTTTCGTTTTATTAGTTTCCCTAGGTTCATCATTTGTCAAATCGATTTCTTGCTGAAAATTAGACATCTTTAATAATGAAAAAAGTAAGTATATTGCTCACGAAAAGTCCACCATCCACTTCAAAATCATCATCATTTGTAGTCGTTGCCAGAAGAAGCTCAATATCAAAACTAGTATGCGCTTCAACTGTGACGATCAATGGTTTTCCCGGCAAATCATAGTACATACAAACTTCCGAGCTAAGCTGCTCTGCGAGAGTTACAACCGCCAAGAAGTCTTTGAGAGAGAACGATAGTTCTACATTGAACGCAACTTGATGTCTAGTCAATTTATCCACTGAAATCGGAGCTTCTGTTTTAACTTTCTTTGTATTTCTCGAGATTTCTGTGGAATTTAAGAATCGACTTGTGAGCGACGGAGAAGCTGACGATGAATAATTCTGAATCCTCAAACTTTTTTCATCGGTTTTTATCGTGATTTCGTGCTCATTCCGCATTTGATCAAGAAGTGGTAAAAGTACCCTGAAAAATTAACATTGAAACTAAAGATTTACAGGTAGAAATAGATACTTACGATGCGAAAACCACTGTCTTGTTCCGAAACTTTGTCTTATCGTGTAGTGGCCTTAGAAGACTTCCAGATGTTTCCAACAAATTAACCTCAATCATTCGACTTATATCATAATTTAGTGATAATTTGACACCCATTGTTTTCCCAAGCGGATCGATTCGAAATTCGCAAGACTGAAAGTTCTTCTCCCCAAAGTTGGCGCCTTTGAAAATAAATTGAGCAGCTTTTGTGGTCATTCGGCAGACATTTGTTCTCTGTGTATTGATTAGTGACATATCACAATCATTGAAAAAATCTGGGGCGAATCGGAATATCGAATACATTGACTTCGAGCGGTTGATAGATTTGAAAAGGAGCTGAAAATATGTTTTCTTTCCAACTATTTTTTTTTGACAAAATAAATTACCCCAGCTTCTGAAACTTCCAAATAAACATCTTCTGCTAATTTCGCAATCGTTTGAATCGCTTTTGATAGAACTGAAAACTCTCGGATTGATCTATTTCTTGTCTCGAAATAAATAAAAAAAACATTACTTTTTAAATTCGACTGAATAATAAACTGCGCGCCTTTTACATCAACAGAATTTCTTTGTGATTGATCAAGACATGTTGAGGTTACATTCGTACATGAGCGGTTTGCAGACATATGTTGCATTCCTCTGAAATTTGAGTTTTTTGAAGAGAAAAATGAATTTCCGAGAAAAAATAAAAAATTAAATAATGGCCTAGGAAACCAAACTTGTTGTGTTTTGGATTTCTCGAGGACAACTTACTTTTTTGTTTTCTTTTTTTTCAGCGACTGTAGCAGGCTTTGAAGCGTGTTTTCTTATGTTGTAATGCATTTGAAGACTAGAAAAAGTTCTAGTTAACCTTTTGAATCACTCCAAAAGCAGTGCAAATCATGAAGATTCCAGAATTTTGAATCAAAACAAGTTTATCCATGAAAATTGAATATATACTAGAAAACCATCAGAAAGAAAGTGAAATATCCCGTAGAATAACTATTAATAAATTACGCTCTATCTATACTTGCTGGTTACGATTGAAGTAGTAAATTGGGATGAAAATGATAACAATTAGAATAACCGCAATGTATTTAAAGTCGAGTTCCCTTTCAAACGGGTTTTGTTCTTCTTGGTTTGTTGATGGGGCATTGTACTCCTCGTAACTCTCTTCATACTCTTGCTCGTGATGAGTGTTGTGCTAAAAATTAGATTTTGCTATCAGTTTAAAAAAAATTCAAAAAAAAAAAAATATCTTACAATATCTGACTCATGATCATCGTCATCATCATCATCTTGAACTAAAACTGGTCGTGGAGGTGGTGGCATTTCGTCAACTTTTCCACGAATAATAGCAATTGCATTGATTTTTGGGTTATCAGCGGCGCCTTTCAAAAATTCAACCTTGATAGTTCCATAGTATTTTTGAACATGATCCTCGATGTGAATATCACTTCCAGCAATCTTGATTTGAACGTATCTAAATATTTGAAAGTTGAAAAGCACATTTCGAATTCAAATCTACTCACACATCATATCCTTGCCCGATTCCTCCAGCAGCATGGAAAATATCCAAGTTTTCCAAAACCTTATAATCGTTGATCGAAACATCGAAAACTTTCTCGCTCGGTTTTTTAAAGTACACTTCACTGAATTTCAGAATAATCACGTAGAAACCACTATCCTTGACATCAAAATTATATTCAAACGACGATTCACTCCATCGCTCAGTTTGATAGATTGGCGCATCTTTTGGGTCAACATTCATGAATGCGTATTGCATTCCATGATTGGAAGCCGAGCCCGCGTTTGAGACATCCTCTTTGTATACAATTCCATAGGCTCCACGTTCAGTTTCACCTCCTGTAATGATTTAGTTTACTAACTACAATGCGAATTATGCTGGTGCAGGCAAAAATCGATAAGAGCTGGTGTATATCGGTGCGTTTTGAATACAATTTTAAAGTAAATTGGAGCTAATTAATAGTCAATTATCACCGGAGACACCGATTTACACCAATTTTTCATGAATACAGCTTCGGAAGACTTTAGGAGCCAGAAATGAGTCCTGATAACAATTTTTGTGTTGAAAATCAGGTCGAAATCGAATAAAATCGTGAAGTGAGTAAGTCAAATAGTCTAGTTTCACAACAATTTTCAACAGAACTTTCTAAATATTTTGTAAATATTCAAAAGACTTCACGATATGCCACGTGTTTTTTTTCGGTTTTTGATTCAGAAAAGTTGATATTTTATAAAATTTCTAGATCATGATTGAAATTTACCATTTTTTTAAACTATTTTTTTTTCAATTTTATTGAAAGGCGCACCAAAAAACCCTTGAGTTTTCTCAAACTTAAAAAATTGAAAAAAAAAAGCTCACCACAATTCACAGCGGCCACCACTTCATCGCTCAAATCAAACGTTGTCGCTTCCAAAAACCGAAAAAGTGTCAAACAAAACACAAGGAAAAATGTGTTGGAAGAGTTTATCGAGGTCTTCATCTGTCAAATAAATACACAATTTAGAACAACGAAAACGAAAAAAAGAGGCGAAAATATGGCGACGAAAAAAAAAAGAGAAGACATAGAAACAACTTGACAACGGACTGACGGACGGCGAGCAAAAAGAAAAGGGTAGTAGGCAGTTGGATAATTAGTTTCTGTGTGAGAGTGTATGTTGGATTGACAAAAAGAAAAACACTCGGCTTCTAATATGGACGACAAATAAAAGAACACATAAAAATCGTTGGTTTTTAATGGAGAATCAGGCATGAAAAGGGTACTGTATCGATGTGTCCGAAGCGAAAACCATCAATCGTAAAAGGTTTATCGTGTGAAACATGTTCCTCTATGAATACAGTAACATTAAAAAGTTCATGATCAACTTCGAAATTGTGAGATTTTGTTTCATTGAACGATGACCAACGAGTAAAAGTGTGGCATTTTTCAGAAAAATTTCAAATTTCAGAAAAACTTGGTGAGTTACTACCATTATTTAAGTTAAGTCAAGCGTAAACTCGCTTTTTGAAAAAAAAATTGGGAACTTTTTCGAAAAAAAAACCGATTGAAAGGCAGGTCAGGCACTCAAAAAATAAACCCTTGGGAGTTATCCTCCATGATTCGTGTTTCCAAAACAGAAAAACATGGATATTGAAAATTAGAACGTCAAATTATGTATATATACATCGGTGTGCAGAAAAACAAAAATAATAAATTCAAAAATTTTAGAGCATATAATGCGATGTCCAGAGCTGAAAAAAATGCAAAAAATCACGAATAAAAATCGTTCAAAGTTCAAGTCCAACTCTCTCTGTTTCACACGCTATTTCGAGAGTACTGTCAAAGGTCTCGACGCGAAGGAACGAAATAGTGTGTGAAACAGAGAGAGTGCTTTGAACGTTTTTTTTCGCTTTTTTTCTCGTTTTTTCCAGCTTTGAACATCGCATAACGTTGTGGCAACGCATTTGTCGTTGTCTCCTATGCTTTTTATGAATATCTTTTGCATAAAATGCTCCAGGTTGCTACGCTAGAATGAGAATTTGCACCGGGCACTTATTGAGATTGTTTCGTATTGAAAAAGAAGTGAGCCAGAGAGGTGAATATGGAGTTGCTTCATTGTAGCAACAAACATACGTTTTTAGACCGGATCTGCCTTACAGTGTCAATTTATTTTTAAAAAAGTTAGTAAGGTTTTCATAATTTGCCTGATATCTAAAAAGTAAACTAGTGTGCCACGAAGGTTTTTTGAAATGGGATTTTAAAATCAGAACATAGGGGTCAAAACTGGGAACGGAAAAAGAACTTAAAAAATCGAAATACCAGACTGGATTTTAATGAACATTTGGAAACACGATGCACATAGTAAAAAAACACATTGAAAAAAAAAAAACATTTTCACCAGTCATTTTTCGTCGCGTATTTATTTTGTTCGCCGCACAAAGTTGAACAATTTTCATGACTCCGCCCCTTCGGCAAGATGCGGCACACAAGTAATTTCATCCCGTTTTTGAAAATTTACTTTTCTTTTCGACAATTTATTTCTTTTCTTTTCGACAATTATTATGTTTTCAGCTTTTTGCATGTTTTGTTATGCGATTATCTTGAAGAATGAAGTGTTTTCGCTCGCCAGAATATCCCT